>JAOWBW010000850.1:0-238146 GCA_026119855.1 Campanula takesimana
GACTAAGAAAACAGCTTTCACCACCCCATGGGGACTTTTTGCTATACTGTCATGCCATTTGGGCTGAGGAACGCTGGGGCTACCTACCAACGCAGTTACGACTTTATTCCACGATATGATCCACAAGGAGATTGAGGTGTACGTGGATGACATGATATACATTCAAAAGGGTCTGGGGGCCAGCACTTGATAGATCTCAGAAAATTCTTCAACAGTTTGAGAGAGCACGCCCATGCGTTTGAACCCGGCAAAATGCACCTTTGGAGTTCGTAGAGGGAAAGTATTGGGTTACATGGTCACCGAGAATGGGATCGAAGCCGACCCAAGGAAGATTCAGCCATCCTGGAGATGAAGCCACCCCGTACCGAGACGGAGATAAAAGGATTCATGGGACGCCTGCAATACATCAGTCGGTTTATCAATCAGCTGACCACCATCTGCGAACCAATTTTCAAGTTAATGAAGAAAACAGCCAGTGTGGAATGGGATCATGACTGCCAGATAGCCTTCGAAAGGATCAAACAATATTTGGTGAATACCCCAATCCTGCGCCCGCCGCATAAGGAGAAGCCGTTGCTACTATACTTAACTGTGACAGACACCGCCATCGGAGCCATGTTAGCGCAAGAAGCCAAAGATTCCGGATTGAGAATGCAGTGTACTTTGTCATCCGAAAGTTATAAGGTAGCGAGCTCAATTACTCCGCGCTCGAGAAGACCTGCGTAGGCCTATATGGGTGGTGATGAAGCTCAAACACTACATGGTATCCCATCCGATCTTACTAGTCTCGAAAATGGATCCTATCAAGTACCTGTTCGATAAACCATCCCTTTCTATGAGACTCGCTAAATGGTCAGTATTCTTGGGAGAGTTCGACATTACTTATGTACCGAGGAAGGCAATCAAGGGGAGGGCAATGGCCGATCAGCTCGCAGACGCTCCGAGCACTGAGACGAGAGGACCCGACCCCGAGTTCCCGGATGATGACATTTTCGCACATTGAGGTCGCAGAACGGTGGGCAATTATTCTTTGACGGAGCTGCAAACAAACGGGGGAATGGAGTCGGACTCCTACTTATTGATCCCAAAGATGAGCACATGCCCATAGCCATCAATCTAACCTTTTCAGCAACCAACAACGCCGCCGAGTATGAGGCATGTATAGCCGGATTGGAGGCCGCCCTAGAACGCAACGTGAAAGAGTTAGAAGTGTATGGAGACTCGCTTTGATTATTAACCAAACGGCGAAGAAATGGAAAACTATTGATCCTTGCCTGCAGCGGTACCAAGGTTACATGGATGAGTTGATAGCACAGTTCAAAGAGGTTACCTTCCACTTCCTGCCGCGAGACAGAAATAGGTTCGCGGATGCTCTAACTACATTGGCCTCCTTAGTTGAAATTCCAGAGGGAAGGTCCGTGAAACCATTCAGGGTCGGACGAAGGGAGAACCCCGCCTATTGCTGCAAAATTCAGATCGATGCCAAGGTAAACGGAGATCAATGTACGCCCAAATCTACAAATTCCTTAAGCACGGAGAGATGTCCTTTGACGGAGATGTGAAGGCCAAGAGTCTGCAAGCACTCAAAAGGTTGGCGGGACAGTTTGTGCTGTTAGACGACACTTTGTACAAGAGGCATTACCGATGGTCTGTTGCTCTTATGTGTCGACAACAAGAAAGCTGAAGCAATAATGGAAGAAGTACACAACGGGTTGTGCGGGCCCCACATGAATGCAAGGATGCTTAGACAGAAGATTACTCGGCTGGGCTATTATTGGATTACCATGGAGACAGACTGTATTCAATGGTTTCGACGTGTCACAAGTGCCAAGTATGCTCCAACCTCAACCACATCCCCCCACACGAATTGTATAGTTCCACCACGCCTTGGCCATTCGCCACGTGGGGTATCGACATTATTGGGAAGATCTCGCCGGCCGGTAGTATGGGTCATGAATTCGTCCTCGTCGCGGTCGACTACTTCACAAAGTGGGTCGAAGCTCAGTCTTACAAGGTGCTGAATTCCAAGAAGGTAGCGCAGTTTATCAAAGAGAATATTATGTGTCGGTATGGGGTTCCTAACCTCATTATATCAGATAATGGCAGTCATTTCGAAGCCGAGTGTGCTCGCTTGCTTGTAGAATTCAAGATCGAACGAAAGAAATCTTCCCCATACTATCCACAGACTAACGGCGCGGTTGAGGCGGCCAACAGACGATAGAGCAGATAATTCGCAAGATGGCTTCGCAAGGACGGGATTGGCCCGAGAAGTTTACCATTAGAACTTTGGGGGTACAGAACGTCAGTCCGCACCGCTACTGGAGAGACCCCTTACGCTTTGACATACGGCATGGAGGCAGTGCTCCCTATTGAGTTGGAGGTGCCATCTTTGAGGGTCTTGCTCGAGAACCAAGTGAATGAGGTAGAATGGCTTCGTAGTCGCTATGATCAATTGGCAACACTAGACGAACGCAGACTGAAGGCCATGGAACACATCCGGGCCTATCAAAGGAGAACGACAAAAGCCTTCAATAAAAAGGGTCAAGCCTGTTGACATAAAGGAAGGAGACTTGGTGCTCAAAGCACGCTTACCCAACAAATTCAACCCCCTCGGGAAATGGGCCCCACTTGGGTAGGGCCGTTTGTGGTACAGAAAATCTTCTCCGGAGGAGCGGTCAGAATGGCAGATTTGGATGGCAACCCGTTCAAGAACCAGTCAACCTCAGTAAGCTCAGACGCTACTATGACTAGACTCCCCCTCTAAAAAAAAAAAAAAAAAAAAAAATATTTACTACGCAAAAAGAAGCCCGATAGACTGAAAACCCGCAAAGGGCGGTCTATGCAAAATAAGGGTGCGTACAGAGCTCGCTAGATCGAAAACCCGCAAGGGCGGTCTAGGCAAAAGTTAGAGCATTCCCCCTTCTATCTTCCCTTTCTTAAAATCATTCTAGTCTGACTGGAGTGAACTACGGTGACCTGAGCCCCTTAGTCCTATTTGTAAAAGGGGAACGTAGGCAGCCTTTCAAAAGGTGCGGTCTAAAAAACAAATAAACATCCAAATCTTGTCACAAAGCAATAAAGATAGAAGTTGTATTTTCTAAAAGCAAAAACTTTTATTTCCATAGTCATTGCGTATTAACACTTATTTGATGAGTCTAAGCTTGACATACTTTTTGAATAAATAACCTATTCTGAAATTGAAACTAAAACAAAAGTAACTAAATTAAACTAATGTGTCTGCATGACTATGGAGAGACGCTCGGATTACTCCTTAGTGCCATTTGTGCCCTCGGTCTCTTTCTTCTTGCTTTGCCCAGGCGAACTTTCTTCTTGCTAGAGTTCTCACAAAATCTTCTTTCGAACTCGCTAACACCTTTAGCCTTGCCATTAGGAGCCTCTCTCTCTCGCCTTTCCTCTTCTTTGACGCCCCCCACTTCTTCTCCGCCTCCGTTAGCCACGCTCTTATTCATCCTCCTCTCATGAGCCTCAGCCTCCTTAATCCTCAATGAAGAACTTGGAGCACAGGATCCCAAAATAGTGCCCCTTAGGGTCTCTAGAGTCTGCTCCGCATGCCCAAGTCTCCCCATATACCAATCCAAATACTCGCGTGGCAGGAAGGTGTTGCTAGAGCGTGTGAGGAAGGTCCTACGACTAAAGCCGGCCTCGCCCCACATCTGAGAAGAAGGACTGAGGCACTATCATCCAACTGAAGTACCCCAAAGGGAAAATCATCTCTCTCCTCGTCCCAACCCTCCGGATGTCTCTGCACCAAACCATACTGTTTCTCTCCTCACATAGTGAATATGACAATGGGCACCACCCACTGAATGTCGTCAGTCACCATTTCCGCCAAATACTTTTCCCAACCTTTGAGAGTCATGCCCTCAAACCGCTCCACCATGCCTCTAATGCGGTGCATCCATGGGGCCACCTTCAGAGAAGCCGCCGGTTTATTCACTCGAAGCCGCTCTTGCACCCATGGTCAAAAGCCTATCACTACCACAAGGCATCCCACCATAAGCCGCGAGATGGGGAATCCCACAGAGCATATCCCCAAGAATGGCCGGTACAATATCATAACCCAAACGAGCCAAGTTCACCATACCCAAACATCCTTCACTGGCAAATCCCACCTCAGAAGGGAAAAGGATAGAGCTGAACAAGCACAGTGCAAGATGGTCCAAGGAGCGGTTAGATGTCACGTCTGCATGCATGAAGTGTTGCGGCATCCAAGAAAGGTCGACATAACCGCCCCTAGCATACCTATCAAAGTCATCCGCGGGTACGCCAAAGGTCACCAACTTGTCCCTCAAGCAAACGAAGTCAAAAGGCAAGGCAACTTTACCCTTCCCTTCGTAGCCACACAATGCTGCGATGTCCTCATAAGTGGGTGTTATCTCGTTGAATGAAAAGTTGAAGACATGGAGGTATCATTCCAAAATCTCCCACAGGCTTGCAAGAGGTTGGTATTGGAGTTCATGTGCAAAAGTGACCAAAGACACTTTATCCCATACCGTTCATCAAGCTTCCTACGACTAGAGCCAGGAAGTTTTGGCAACCCACTTCTCCAAAGAGGTTATAAAGATTTTTTTCTCAAGGCTTGTGATCCTAGCCTCTTGATCCATGGCAAAGAGCAAGAAAATTGGCTAAAAGGAACTCAAAAACTGATCAAAAGGTTGCTGGTACGTTTTTATGGCTGCAAAGGGTTCATTAAATACTGCACAACTCCCCGATTCTTGCCAGGAAAAGGAAAACCGGAGGCGGCGCATGATTTGGCCCCGCGGCCACATATGCCCTTGGCCCCGCGGTCGATATTGTCCTTGGCCGGGCGGCCAACTTCGTCCTAGGCCACGCGGCCAACTTTGCTCCGGATCTTGCCATGGCCAGGCGGCCAACATTGTTCTGGGCCTCGCCATGGCCATGCGGCCAACTTTGCTCCATGCAGAAATCCAGTTTGTTTCTTTCCCACTCCGTAACGGATCCATGCAACTACGTACCTGCCCCCTTTTCATGGCTCATGCTTTGTATAAAATTAGGAACATTGTAAAATAATTAGTTTGCACAAGTAGGCTCCACAATAAATTTCATTTTAGACATAATATACATACATGCATTTATACATTTGTTATGTACATACATATCCCTCTGCTCTCTACTAGCTAACAATGTAGGAAATAAGGTAGACCCCGCCTAATCTGAATCTTCCTCCGTGGTGTCTCCGCGCCGCGCTAAAGCCCGAGAGCTACCACCGCACCCGAACTCCGTCCCCGGACCGCTCGACCACCAATATGAGAAGAGCCCGCACCATTCGGAGACCGTTACCCGACGCTGGGGTGACGCAACGTCGTCCCTCTGACAAGTACATGAATGGTACGGCTCCCTCAGTAAGCGCATCAACACGTTCTCCGCCCGCCGAGCTGAACGGGTGTAGGCCTCCCGAGTCACCTAAAAGTGAAGCCAAGGCAATGATTTCAATGCAGAAAGAAATAGGTGTGTGCAAACATGACTAATACAAAGCACAAAGCCGTACCCCAGCGTCGGGGCGGAGGAATGAATGTCTCCTCAACAAGATCGGCATCAGTCGGCTCCAAGCTAAGCTCCACCTCCCGGCCGCCCCTCATCACTCTCACGCTACTCGAGCGAAGGGGCATGTCAACCAAGGGCCGACTCCGACCAATATACCGGGCCGAGCTCGATCCCTCTCCCGATAGCATCCTAGCCCGAACCTGAGGCTGATCAAGCCGTGTCCGCACGTAGCCAGCATAGTCGTCACTCCCTCTGTAATGCTCTGCCGGAGTGGGAGCCAAGAAAGTCGCCAACCTCGCGGGATGGAGCATATCCCGAGGAGGGTCATAAGGAGCCCACGGTAACGCACCAGCCCTGTGCTGACGAACCACCCTCTCCCCAGATACATGGCCTCCCCGGTGAGACCCACAAGCAGAACCCTAGAAGCGGTCAAATCCACTACATAGGGACCCACCGAAGCCTCATTGGCCGGGCTCCATGGGTAAAATCTAACCCCGATGGGCTCAGACATCGCGAACACCCTCCTCAAATCAGCAGCATCCACTGTCTTCCTGTCCCGGTTTCTGCGGGAAGGAGCCCTGTTGCCCTTGCACCAGTACGACATGATGGGAACAACCTTGTTAACACTCATCACCAACTGAAAAGGGGCGACACCGAAGACCTCGTACACCCAAGCCTGTGCATATAATAAGAGAGGTATTTCAGACCAAAAAATAGAACAGAAATCTCAACAAGTGAAAAGAAGGGTAGTCGAGAGCATACCTCAAAGGCGAACTGGAACCCGTCAAAGGCCGAGCGAGCTAGCCCTCGAGCAATGGTCAAAGCCCGGTAAATCTCAGCCAAACCGGCTCTACCCCAAGAAATCCCACCGACTAAGTCCAAGTCCACAAGAGCCCCTAGCAGTGAGTACCGGCAGACAGTAGCCCCACTGGGAAACAAAATCTCTGAAAAGCTGTACCATAAGAACAGCCGGACCAAGCAATCCAAATCATATTCCCCCCTACTAAAGGCCTCAATAGCCACCTCCACCAAGCGATTCACCTTCCCGGCCTCCACTCATAACCCTTGACACCTCCCCCCAGGTCGGTGTCGACTCCCAGCAGAGCCTGTCTATAGTCCCCCGCCGCCCGCCAAGCTCTCATCAAAAGGCAAGGGGTACCAGTAAACCTCAACCCTGTAATGGCCGCGAAATCCGTCGGCGTGATGGTAATCTCTCCCCAACTAAAGTGGAAGGTATGGGTGGTATCCCACCAGAACTCCCGGCACACCTCTATCACCGCTGCCACCTTCAGGGTAGCCCCGACCATGCGGACACTGCCAAAGAATGGACCAAAGCCCATAGCCTCGATCCGAGCACGCAAACCGCCCGGTCCCTCCGGCAGGGACGCCCACAGTTTGCCCACAGTCACTGTGGACCCACGAGCCTTGATCCTCTACAGGTAAACACAGCACAGGTATGTTACCATTCTAGCAATTTACAATTCCAGCAATTTAAATTCTAGCACTCCATTATTCTAGCATTTCATATTATGTGCATAAAACATACAAATGTGCGAGAAGGAGAGGAACGAAAATTTGAAATTTACCTCTCGCATCTCCGGAAGCCCCATCGACCAATGACGCTCAGAGTCGATGTAAAAAATCGTAATCTTGGTCGAACGTGGACCGCAGCAATTATCGCGATAATTCCGAGTCGCGGCTCGTGGTCTCAAACCGCCCCGCGGAATCAAAGGCACCGCTTTAAAGCCCGCTCCTGGGTCAGCCCCTACATTTCCTCCGCCCTGAGCATTACCGTGCCCCTCTCCTTGTGGCTCTTGTTGTGGAATCATATACCCACCTTGGCCGGGAAATCCTAAATAACGCCTCATTGATCCAATCTGCCATAGCTTCAAGAGATATGTGAAATGAAGGCTTCGAAATTATCAAAATATCTGAGCTTTCTCTCTCTAAAAACTCAATTTTCTCACTCTAACTCGTCAATGGAAGAAGAAAGAAGAAGAAAGAGAAGAAAAGAAGAGGAAGAGGGAGGGTTTCTGGTGATGTGACCAATAGTCAGCCTGCCGGCTACCTTGCCACGCGGCCACTTTCACCATTGCAACCCCAGCCGTCAGATCAGCAATCCGCGTGAAGGAGCTCTGACCACTCAGCGGCCTTGGCCACGCGGCCACTTTTGCAATTCATGTGTTTGGCCACGCGGCCAACCTTGCCCCTTCAGATAAAATTCCACTTTTGCCCTTAATCTTTTCCCTTTAATTCATTTTAAATGCCTTTAACACTACTTTGAATGATATTCGTTACCTTTGGGTACGGAAAGCCCCTTAAAATTTCCATTCTTTCACCGAATATTTGCTTAGGATTCGCATGATCGTAGAGACTTCGGCGCCTCTATGACATACCATCCTAGATTAATCGTAATTAGCAGAAGCCTCGGCGTTTCTTTTGCGAGCGATCCAGCATCTATTTTAGGATTCATATGGTTGTAGCGACTTTGGCGCCTCTATGACATACGCATCTAGATCGATCGTGATTGGCAGAAGCCTCGGCATTTCTGTTTGCGAGAAATCCAGCATCTATTATTTTAGCATTTCCTAATATTTGCTTAGGCTTCGTATGGTTGTAGAGACTTTGGCGCATATATGACATACGCATCCTAGATCGATCGCGATTTCTGTTCGCGAGAGATCCAACATCTATTACTTTAGCGCGATCGGCAGGAACCCTGGCGATCCTGATTGCGTTTACCATTCCATCTTGGGATTATTTAGACAACATGGTCTTTAATTTTCCCAAATAACTTCATTGCTTACGAATGATTCGTGCTTCGTACTGGATAGTGCCCGTAGGTTTATTATCCCTAGCAGGAGTCCGATATCTCGTTTTTTCCCCAGTAGCTCTGAACTACGACCAGCTTGATTCCTCAGAGGATACGTAGGAAACCTGAAAAGGTCCAACCACCCGACCGACGCGGTCATCTATCATCCCCAGCAGGTGCATTTTCCCCAGCAGAAAACGTTGCTCCCCATCAGAGGACAGTCATTCCCAATTTCCCATCCGATTTGAACTACGGATACGTAGGTCGCCTGCCAAGGTTCAGCCGTTCCCTTACCTTTCATCTGTTTCGAAACTCATGTTTCAGACGGATCCTTCTTTTATCGTCGACCCCACATTGCCTTGCAAGAAGCGTCGCCGAGGGGCTACTGTTAGTACCCGACCTGAAAATGAGTTTATTAGGACTTTCCCAAAAATACAAGGACTTTATAGGAATTAGAAACCTTGCAAAGACTTGTCCTGGATTCCCAAAATATCTCATTTATGACAAAATCCATCAAATAGGCAACTTAGGGTTACCATAAAGCAACAGTGAAACCCTAGCTTGAAAATCAAGTCAGCCTGCAGACTTGGCCAGGCGGCCAACCTTGCCACGCCTCGACCTTGGCCACGCGGCCACATTGTCGCCGTCTTCATTCTTGCCAGGCGGCCAACCTTGCGCCGGATGATCTGGACCATCAGATCTTCCCCTCAGTTTACTATATAAACCAATCCCATGCTATTGGTTTAAGGATCCGATTTTGAGAGCTCTAAGTACGAGTTTTGGAGTTCTTAAACAATATTTTGCTCTCTAATTAGCATTCAAGCACTCAAGAAGATCCAAGGTTTATTTCTTGCCAACATATGTAAGTTTTCTAACTATTTCTTCATGTTCTTGCATTATTCTTAATGTAGATCTTTTATATTCATGTTCGTACATGTTTATTCATAGTTTCTTCGTATTCTTTGCATGCTCATTCATATGTTCATAATATGTTCTTCGCATGTTCTTCGTGTTCATAGATTAAAACCTTATTTATGCTATATTTAGGGTTGCGATCTCATAATTACATGTTATTTCATAGCCGATGATGATCGAGGGTTCACCAACCCGAGGATGATCTAGGAACTACTTCTAAACCCTAATCTTTAGGTAATTTCCCCTTCATTATGCATGATCCCGATTCTTCTGACTATTCTAAATTCTCTGCGAACTACGTTGACCTGAGCTTCTCACATTGAGAGGAACGTAGGCAATCTTCGGATCCGGTCTAAATCACTAAACACACTACTAACACATTCATCATCATAGAAAGGCCGATCAATTCGGGCAATAGGAGTGATAACGTTCAATATTCTTCTCTTGTTGTAATTTGACCCCCGAACCCACTAAAAATGCTTTTTTCAATGTTTTGGCTTTAATTAAAACGGCGTGGCGACTCTCATAATTTTAATGTCGTTAAGAATATTCCCTTTGTAAATAAAAATAATCACAAGATACTTCCCATGCGTCGCTTCATCGGAAAGGGGTATTCACAGGTGGTCCCTAAAGTCAGCAAAGTCGAAGTTACAGGAAACGTTGGGGAAGGATCAGTGGCACAGAAAATGTCTGAAGGGCTAAAAGCCCCGGGTTGGGAAATTGATGGTGTTGTAGTTGCCGTAACAGAGGACGAAATCTCAAAACCCCTTCCATCGGCCTCCCCTTAGGAAAAGTCAAAGTCCATTGTTAGGATGTGTGATAAGCCTTTAGGAAAAATCAGTTAAGGTGTCTGTTAGGTTTAGTTAGGGTCTTGACTCCCCGGTAGATGACATGTTGTGACCGTGCTGAATCCACTGTCAGTTTTCTTAATAAGATTATTATCATTATTGCCTTGTCAAAAGTTTACATAAAAAAACGTGTCTGAGTCTTTAACTCAAAACAAAAGTGTGCTTTTCCAAAAAAAAATGGAGATCAAGTTTTCTCAAAATAAAAGATCATGTTTTCCTAAAAGGCTAATCCGTTAATGAAGCGTTCTTCTTAAATCATGGTTATAATTTCACCTTGAGGTTTAATATGCTAAAGTCCTTCGCGGTTCTGTCCATTGGAAACATTGACCAAGGACCCCACATCTGAATTGGCTTCCGAGACAACCATCCACATGAACAACAAGATCAAAAGGTTGGAACACTGTCTACAAGAAGAGGCCCGTGCTCCGAAAGCCCAAAGGCGACTACATCAAATGGAGATCCGTACCTTCGCCGAGTGCCACGCACGAAGGCTACGCACCTGGAAAGGAAATCACCAAAAGGAGATGGCCAAAGCAAACTCCCAACTCATGAGTAGACGAATCCGGTAATTACAACGCCAAGCCAAATAGAGACCTCGTGACATCTTTCCCGACGACATGGAACCCGAGTTCCCCGTAGAAGACATGGAATATACCACCGACAACCCCTCCAACAATTGAGGAAAGAAATGGACCATCGCACTTCATAGGAGCCCATCCCTAAAAAAAAAAAAAAAAAAAAAATATAATAGAGTCTTCCAGCCTCGTAGGATCTAGACTTTCACCAAAGTCCGTCACGGACTGTGTCTTTTTATTTTTACAATTGTCCATACTTGGACATGTATGTACAAAGTTATCTAAATAAAAGAGTCATTAGACTTTGAGACATTATTTTGCAATATACATTTACTCTTGAAATTGCCTGGCTTGTTATTATCAATTGATTGCTACGTCCCTAAAATGACGAATTGACTTCTAAGCATACTAGTCAATGATGACTCATTAAGGACGAATGGACCTAACACAAATGAAAAATGCTAAGTACAAACAATTAATCTTGATGTGAATAAATGTTGTGAGCAATTGGCATAACGAAACCATTAATGGGAAGTCCTCCTTCATACATATCCCCGATACACAACCCGATACACCCTTCCGGTACAAATCCTCGATGCACACCGAAGGCATCCCAAGACAATGAAAAGTCGAGGATGTTGTTGCTCAACCACCAAGATTCAACCGTGATTACACGTGCGTGACCGAGCAAAGGACTTCCCGGATCTTCAAAGTCAAAGCGAAAAGTGACAAACGTTCCACCAAGGGGCTACAAATGATCCAATTCCCAATATAGCAAGTCGGGGCTAACGTTTCCCCTCTCCCTAAAAAAAATGAAATGAGAAGAGGGAAATGAAATGAATGTATGGAAAGAAGGAAATGAAATGAATATATGCGAAGAGGAAGCCTGCCTCAAAAGCTCACCAAGTTCACCGCAAAAGCCCATCTCCAAGGGTTCACAAGAAAGGAAGTCCATCTCAAAAGACAACCAAGAAGGGACTCGCCTCAAAGGGCCCGTTCATCTCAAAAGAAACTCATACCAAAGAGGGTTCACCCCAAAAGGTCCGTCCCAGGAGTTCACCACAGAGCCAAGTGATCTGCATCAAAAGGCCAACAACATCTTCCGAGACGACACGTCAAAAGAAAGTCAACTTCAGCAAAATACGGCACAAAGGCCGAACTACGGCGACCTGAGCTCCTCGAACTGAGGGGAACGTAGGCAACCTTCGGGTCCGGTCATAGCATGAAACAAAACCTTCAAACCGTGGTTGATGTGAACCTAGCCAAGGATGACTAGACCCAAATCGTATGTGGAATAGTCGGATCGTTCTAACTAGGTTTCGATATGTGGAACCTCGACCTAACACCTATTAGAGACGCAAACCTCGGTATAAGTAAAGATGATGGAAGGTGGAACCTTGACCCGTTGTCTATATGTAGACAAGAACCTTGGTATAAGTAAAGATGCCACAAAAGGGGATGGAAAACCGTTTGATAAGTCAAAGAAATGAGCGCCACGAGAATCCTCTCGATAAGCTCAAAAAAGAGAAACACTCTCAATTTATCATAAAACTCAATATTCGATATTTTTACAAATGAGAAAAATTGGCTATTTATAGCCTTCTTGGAACATCCCTCCAAGTATAGGATAACTATAAATTTAAAGCTTAATGGATAAACTAGACATTTAATGAAGAAACTAAACAATGAATCTAAGAAAATCAAAGGTTGTGTTCTTTGGACCAGCTGCAAATATCTGATCATAACATCCCCTAGAAACTTCCAAATGTGAATCCGTTTCTTGGTTTAAACAGAAGAGATTCAGACCTTTCAATCCATATTTTATTTGAAATTTGTGTCCTTGTAGATTGTCCGGGGCGGTCAATTGAAGTTTACCCAGAAAAGCTGAAAATGCTGGAAATCCAAAAATTGCTAAAAAATTCCAAAAGATTTCATAGAAAACATGGATCATGGAAAGTATCATGACTAGGCCATAGTTAGAGCTGAAACTCCCAATTAAATGATGGAAAATCCACACCTTCAACACCTCGTGATATTTCCCTGACCGTGTTCGTATCATTCTCTCCCTCTTAAAGAAAATGCGTCCTCGAATTTTAAGTATTGCCTTAAAAATGACTATTCGAGGTAGCATATTTCGAAACTTCAACTCACAAGCTTGTCGAACTTTAAATTTTATGGAACTTATAACAATGTCTATCCAGTCGGTCCATCGAGTGGCAATAAAATGATCAATGTTCATCTTATTGATGAACCAAGATGTACTCGGACTCGAGATATCAAATGGATCCTCATAACAAGTATTCAAGTTGATACTCTCAAATTCAATCAACTTAACTTCATCATCTTTTTCTTCTCGCTCACGTCTTTTATCTTCTTCCTCCTCCTCAACTAACCCACCGTCTTCATTTTTAACACTCATACGCGCAACACAATTGATTTTCTCATCTCTTTTTCTTTCACTCTTGTTTTCATCCATTTCTCTCCCACTTTCTTCTTTTCCCTCATTTTTTTCTATGCCACATTTCTTTTCACTCACAGTCTCTTCTTTCTTTTCAACAATGTTTTCTCTTCCCACACTTTTTTCTTTTGTCTCAACACATTTTTCTTTTTACTCACTTCATCTTTTCCATTCTTCTAACTCTCTGTAATCTTACCTTCTAATTTACAAAAAATATTTCTAATGTTGGTCCAACACTCTTCTTCTATATTTTTAGACCTTGTCTTATCTCTCCATGGAGAGATTTTCTCTCTTTTTCCCGGGTAGGATGATATGTTAGGATGTTTGTGATATGATCTTTCGATCTCATCAAACTTCCTATGAATTTTCTCTATATGTGAATCGAGCTCGCTTTTCATCTTACCCAAAAATTGATACACGAAATGATTCATATTTTGAAACATATTTTCAATGAGAAAGTTTTATGAAAAAAAGGATTGATGAAAACAAAAATTGATAAAAACAAGAAATTGATGTAAACAAGTATTGATGAAAACGAGAGCTGAATTGATGTGATAATTTTAAGGGCATTGGAAGAAATGATTTTTTTAAGAACAAGACTATAAAAGAGATTTAAGTTTTTTTTTTTTTTTTTTTGGTAGAACAAAAGAATGAAAGATAGATAGGATAGACAAAACCTGAATTAGAACCGAAGCTCTGAATACCTGAAGATGTGAACCTAGCCAAGGATGACTAGACCCAAATCAAATGCGGAATTGTCGGATCGTTCTAACTAGGTTTCGATATGTGGAACCTCGACCTAACGCCTATTAGAGACGCAAACTTCGGTATAAGTGAAGATGATGGAAGGTGGAACCTTGACCCGTTGTTTATATATAGACAAGAACCTTGGTATAAGTGAAGACGCCACAAACGGAGATGAAAAACCGTTTGATAAGTCAAAGAAACGAGCGCCACGAGAATCCTCTCGATAAGCTCAAAGAAGAGAAACACTCTCAATTTATCATAAAACTCAATATTCGATATTTTTACAAATGAGAAAAATTGGCTAATTATAGCCTTCTTGGAACATCCCTCCAAGTATAGGATAACTATGAATTTAAACTTAATGGATAAACTAGACATTTAATGAAGAAACTAAACAATGAATCAAAGAAAATCAAAGGTTGTGTTCTTTGGACCAGCTGCAAATATCTGATCATAACTACCCCTAGAGACTTCCAAATGCGAATCCGTTTCTTGGGTTAAAAAGTATAGATTCAGACCTTTCTATCCATATTTTATTTGAAATTTTTGGCCTTGTAGATTGTTCGGGGCGGTCAATTGAAATTTACCCAGAAAAGCTGAAAATGCTGGAAATCCGAAAATTGCTAAAAATTTCCAAAGATTTCATAGAAAACATGGCTCATGGAAAGTATCATGACTAGGCCATAGTTAGGGGTGAAACTCCCAATTAAATGATGAAAAATCCACACCTTCCACACCTCGTGATATTTCCCTGACCGTGTTCGTATCATTCCCTCCCTCTTAAAGAAAATTCGTCATTGAATTTTAATTATTGCCTTAAAAATGACTATTCGAGGTAGCATATTTTGAAACTTCAACTCACAAGCTTGTCGAACTTTGAATTTTATGGAACTTATAACAATGTCTATCCAGTCGGTCCATCGAGTGGCAATAAAATGATCAATGATCATCTTATTGATGATCATTGATCATTTCTCTTTTTCTTCTCGCTCACGTCTTTTATCTTCTTCCTCCTCCTCAACTAACCCATCCTCTTCATTTTTAACACTCATACGCGCAACACAATTGATTTTCTCATCCCTTTTTCTTTCACTCTTGTTTTCTTCCATTTCTCTCCCACTTTCTTCTTTTCACTCATTTTTTTCTATGCCACATTTCTTTTCACTCACAATCTCTTCTTTCTTTTCAACAATGTTTTCTCTTCCCACACTTTTTTCTTTTGTCTCAACACATTTTTCTTTTTTACTCACTTCATCTTTTCCATTCTTCTAACTCTCTGTAATCTTACCTTCTAATTTACAAAAAATATTTCTAATGTTGGTCCAACACTCTTCTTCTACATTTTTAGACCTTGTCTTATCTCTCCATGGAGACGGGTAGGATGATATGTTAGGATGTTTGTGATATGATCTTTCGACTTCATCAAACTTCCTATGAATTTTCTCCATATGTGAATCGAGCTCGCTTTTCATCTTACCCAAAAATTGATCCACGAAATGTTTCATATTTTGAGACATATTTTCGATGAGAAAGTTTTATGAAAACAAGGATTGATAAAAACAAAAATTGATAAAAACAAGAAATTGATGTAAACAAGAATTGATGAAAACGAGAGCTGAATTGATGTGATAATTTCAAGGTCACTGGAAGAAATGATTTTTTAAGAACAAGACTATAGAAGAGATTTAAGTTTTTTTTTTTTTTTTTTTGGTAGAACAAAAGAATGAAAGATAGATAGGATAGACAAAACCTAAATTAGAACCGAAGCTCTGAATACCAGAAGACGTGAACCTAGCCAAGGATGACTAGACCCGAATCAAACGCGGAATTGTTGGATCGTTCTAACTAGGTTTCGATATGTGGAACCTCGACCTAACGCCTATTAGAGACGCAAACCTCGGTATAAGTGAAGATGATGGAAGGTGGAACCTTGACCCGTTGTTTATATATAGACAAGAACCTTGGTATAAGTGAAGACTCCACAAACGGGGATGAAAAACCGTTTGATAAGTCAAAGAAACGAGCGCCACGAGAATCCTCTCGATAAGCTCAAAAAAGAGAAACACTCTCAATTTATCATAAAACTCAATATTCGATATTTTTACAAATGAGAAAAATTGGCTATTTATAGCCTTCTTGGAACATCCCTCTAAGTATAGGATAACTATGAATTTAAACCTTAATGGATAAACTAGACATTTAATGAAGAAACTAAACAATGAATCAAAGAAAATCAAAGGTTGTGTTCTTTGGACCAGCTGTAAATATCTGATCATAACTTCCCCTAGAGACTTCCAAATGCGAATCCGTTTCTTGGGTTAAAAAGTATAGATTCAGACCTTTCTATCCATATTTTATTTGAAATTTTTGGCCTTGTAAATTGTCCGGGGTGGTCAATTGAATTTTACCCAGAAAAGCTAAAAATGCTGGAAATCCGAAAATTGCTAAAAATTTCCAAAAGATTTCATAGAAAACATGGTTCATGGAAAGTATCATGCCTAGGCTATAGTTAGGGCTGAAACTCCCAATTAAATGATGAAAAATCCACACCTTCCACAACTCGTGATATTTCCCTGACCGTGTTCGTATCATTCCCTCCCTCTTAAAGAAAATTCGTCATCGAATTTTAAGTATTGCCTTAAAAATGACTATTCGAGGTAGCATATTTTGAAACTTCAACTCACAAGCTTGTCGAACTTTGAATTTTATGGAACTTATAACAATGTCTATCCAGTCGGTCCATCGAGTGGCAATAAAATGATCAATGATCATCTTATTGATGATCATTGATCATTTCTCTTTTTCTTCTCGCTCACGTCTTTTATCTTCTTCCTCCTCCTCAACTAACCCATCCTCTTCATTTTTAACACTCATACGCGCACAACACAATTGATTTTCTCATCCTTTTTTCTTTCACTCTTGTTTTCTTCCATTTCTCTCCCACTTTCTTCTTTTCACTCATTTTTTTCTATGCCACATTTCTTTTCACTCACAATCTCTTCTTTCTTTTCAACAATGTTTTCTCTTCCCACACTTTTTTCTTTTGTCTCAACACATTTTTCTTTTTTACTCACTTCATCTTTTCCATTCTTCTAACTCTCTGTAATCTTACCTTCTAATTTACAAAAAATATTTCTAATGTTGGTCCAACACTCTTCTTCTACATTTTTAGACCTTGTCTTATCTCTCCATGGAGAGATTTTCTCTCTTTTTCCCGGGTAGGATGATATGTTAGGATGTTTGTGATATGATCTTTCGACCTCATCAAACTTCCTATGAATTTTCTCCATATGTGAATCGAGCTCGCTTTTCATCTTACCCAAAAATTGATCCACGAAATGATTCATATTTTGAGACATATTTTCGATGAGAAAGTTTTATGAAAACAAGGATTGATAAAAACAAAATTGATAAAAACAAGAAATTGATGTAAACAAGAATTGATGAAAATGAGAGCTGAATTGATGTGATAATTTCAAGGTCACTGGAAGAAATGATTTTTTTAAGAACAAGACTATAGAAGAGATTTAAGTTTTTTTTTTTTTTTTTTTTGGTAGAACAAAAGAATGAAAGATAGATAGGATAGACAAAACCTGAATTAGAACCGAAGCTCTGAATACCAGAAGATGTGAACCTAGCCAAGGATGACTAGACCCGAATCAAACGCGGAATTGTTGGATCGTTCTAACTAGGTTTCGATATGTGGAACCTCGACCTAACGCCTATTAGAGACGCAAACCTCTGTATAAGTGAAGATGATGGAAGGTGGAACCTTGACCCGTTGTTTATATATAGACAAGAACCTTGGTATAAGTGAAGACTCCACAAACGGGGATGAAAAACCTTTTGATAAGTCAAAGAAACGAGCGGCACGAGAATCCTCTCGATAAGCTCAAAAAAGAGAAACACTCTCAATTTATCATAAAACTCAATATTCGATATTTTTACAAATGAGAAAAATTGGCTATTTATAGCCTTCTTGGAACATCCCTCCAAGTATAGGATAACTATGAATTTAAACCTTAATGGATAAACTAGACATTTAATGAAGAAACTAAACAATGAATCAAAGAAAATCAAAGGTTGTGTTCTTTGGACCAACTGTAAATATCTGATCATAACTTCCCCTAGAGACTTCCAATGCGAATCCGTTTCTTGGGTTAAAAAGTAGAGATTCAGACCTTTCTATCCATATTTTATTTGAAATTTTTGGCCTTGTAAATTATCCGGGGTGGTCAATTGAATTTTACCCAGAAAAGCTAAAAATGCTGGAAATCCGAAAATTGCTAAAAATTTCCAAAAGATTTCATAGAAACCATGGTTCATGGAAAGTATCATGACTAGGCCATAGTTAGGGCTGAACCTCCCAATTAAATGATGAAAAATCCACACCTTCCACAACTCGTGATATTTCCCTGACCGTGTTCGTATCATTCCCTCTCTCTTAAAGAAAATTCGTCCTCGAATTTTAAGTATTGCCTTAAAAATGACTATTCGAGGTAGCATATTTTGAAACTTCAACTCACAAGCTTGTCGAACTTTGAATTTTATGGAAATTATAACAATGTCTATCCAGTCGGTCCATCGAGTGGTAATAAAATGATCAATGATCATCTTATTGATGAACCAAGATGTACTCGGACTTTAGATATCAAATGGATCCTCATAACAAGTATTCAAGTTGATACCCTCAAATTCAATCAACTTAACTTCATCATCTTTTTCTTCTCGCTCACGTCTTTTATCTTCTTCCTCCTCCTCAACTAACCCATCCTCTTCATTTTTAACACTCATACGCGCAACACAATTGATTTTCTCATTCCTTTTTCTTTCACTCTTGTTTTCTTCCATTTCTCTCACACTTTCTTCTTTTCCTCATTTTTTTCTATGCCACATTTCTTTTTACTCACAATCTCTTCTTTCTTTTCAACAATGTTTTCTCTTCCCACACTTTTTTCTTTTGTCTCAACACATTTTTCTTTTTTACTCACTTCATCTTTTCCATTCTTCTAACTCTCTGTAATCTTACCTTCTAATTTACAAAAAATATTTCTAATGTTGGTCCAACACTCTTCTTCTATATTTTTAGACCTTGTCTTATCTCTCCATGGAGAGATTTTCTCTCTTTTTCTCGGGTAGGATGATATGTTAGGATGTTTGTGATATGATCTTTCGACCTCATCAAACTTCCTATGAATTTTCTCCATATGATAATCGAGCTCGCTTTTCATCTTACCCAAAAATTGATCCACGAAATGATTCATATTTTGAGACATATTTTCGATGAGAAATTTTTATGACAACAAGGATTGATGAAAACAAAAATTGATAAAAACAAGAAATTGATGTAAACAAGAATTGATGAAAACGAGAGCTGAATTGATGTGATAATTTCAAGGGCACTGGAAGAAATGATTTTTTTAAGAACAAGACTATAGAAGAGATTTAAGTTTTTTTTTTTTTTTTTTTTTGGTAGAACAAAAGAATGATAGATAGATAGGATAGACAAAACCTGAATTAGAACCGAAGCTCTGAATACCAGAAGATGTTAACCTAGCCAAGGATGACTAGACCCAAATCAAACGCGGAATTGTCAGATCGTTCTAACTAGGTTTCGATATGTGGAACCTCGACCTAACGCCTATTAGAGACGCAAACATCGGTATAAGTGAAGATGATGGAAGGTGGAACCTTGACCCGTTGTTTATATATAGACAAGAACCTTGGTATAAGTGAAGACTCCACAAATGGCGATGAAAAACCGTTTGATAAGTCAAATAAACGAGCGCCACGAGAATCCTCTCGGTAAGCTCAAAAAAGAGAAACACTCTCAATTTATCATAAAAGTCAATATACGATATTTTTATAAATGAGAAAAATTGGCTATTTATAGCCTTTTTGGAACATCCCTCCAAGTATAGGATAACTATGAATTTAAAGCTTAATGGATAAACTAGACATTTAATGAAGAAACTAAACAATGAATCAAAGAAAATCAAAGGTTGTGTTCTTTGGACCAGCTGCAAATATCTGATCATAACTTTCCCTAGAAACTTTTAAATTCAAATCCGTTTCTTGGGTTAAAAAGTAGAGATTCAGACCTTTCTATCCATATTTTATTTGAAATTTTTGGCCTTGTAGATTGTCCGGGGTGGTCAATTGAAGTTTACCCAGAAAAGCTGAAAATGGTGGAAATCCGAAAATTGCTAAAAATTTCCAAAAGATTTCATAGAAAACATGGCTCATGGAAAGTATCATGACTAGGTCATAGTTAGGGCTGAAACTCCCAATTAAATGATGAAAAATCCACACCTTCCACACCTCGTGATATTTCCCTAACCGTGTTCGTATCAGTGGTCCTCTCAAAATAACCAAGTTCTTTTCCGTCGGTCCCATCAATGACCGATTTCCCAGACATACCTTCTTTGGTCACATCGAGGACCAATTCCCCCTAAACACATTCTCCTACTGATCTTGCCATTGATCGAATCTTAATCTCAATTGATCACAACATTTATACATGTTAAGGCTAATTGCTTGTTGTAATCCTGACTTAATAACAAATATGGTCCATTCAAGCAATCATTTGATAATATTAACTAAGGCAAATTTCAAATGTCTCGACAAGTCTTCTTTTCTCCATCTTAAGAAAGAGCTAAACACTTATATATTGTCAAGCAAGGGTTTCCTCCCATTTCATGATACATTGCTCAAAGAGCTCACGAACATAAAATGACTCTCTCCCAAATAAAATGCCCTTGCATGTTTCCTCCAACAAAAATACTTTAAAGTACCTGTTCTATCGAGTCAGTTGGATCACTCATATAAAAAAAAAGGAAAGGCACCAAAAAAGTAGCCCGCTAGGTCGAAAACCCGTAAGGGCGGCCTAGGCAAAAAACAGGGTGTGCCATAAAAGACGCAAAAAAGATACCCGCTAGGTTGAAAGCCCGAAAGGGCGGCCTAGGCAAAATAAATGGTGCGTCATAAAAAAGGGGCGAACGACCAATTTATGCAAGGTAGTGTCCGATTTATATCAATTAATGCAACGTAGTAGCGAATTCTTACATTGTGAAACGTACTTGAAGTAGTTGTATCAAATAATGCAAAATTCGAACAATTTGACAAACGTACTTGAATTAAGTTTTATCAATTAATGCAACGTAGTAGAGGCTAAAAAGTTATTACGTTGCATTATTTGATACATAATAAGCAAGTACGTTGTCTATTTTCAAAAGTAAGCACTACGTTGCATTAATTGACTTTTAACACCCGGTACGTTGCATATTTCAGTGATTTTCCCCATGAAAAAGGGATGGGTTCCTAACCTCACTTCAAAGGTCAAAAGATGACATTGGGGCTACCTCCACATTAACGACAAAGACGACATTGGGGCTACCTCTACATCAACGACAACAACGACATGGGGCTACCTCCACATCAACAATAACAAGGACATGAGGCTATCCCGACATCAGCGACAAAGATGACATTGGGGCTATCCCCACAACAGTGACAAGCATATTTCCTGCCACCGGTTACTTCTCAATGAAATGGACAAAGCTCCAAAGGACTTTATGCATAACAAACCTCATGGTTAAGTTAAAATCAAAAAATTGACTAACATGTTTCGTTAAAAGATTTGCCTTTAGAAATAAGCATTTACAAATTTGGTCATTTGGCATCATTTATCAAAAACAATGTTTCAAGCCAAATGCTTTTGGTTCCCCCTCAAAATGATTTTCCAAAGTTTTGGACTTTTTCGCCCGCAATGAGTTTTGAAGGTCACCCCTAGGCTCTCCCCCGGTATCAAGAAAGTGTGTCAACCATTCCGTAGTGTAGAGTTGACCAAATCCAATCATTGACCTTTGTCCCCCCAGAGTGGTCATTTTAGGTTAAGAAAACTTTTGTCCCCCAGAGTGGTCATTTTAGGTTAAGGAAACCTTAACCCAGAGTGGTCATTATGGGTTGAGATCCTTGTCCCCGGCAGTCCTTAGTCGGACGTAAGACCAGTTTTCCCGTCAAACTCCCCAAAGGTGGATTTGACTCAAGTCAAACCTTGATCCAGTGTGGTCATTATGGTTGAGATCCTTGTCCCCGGCAGTCCAAAATGACGTAAGACCATCCTTTTAGTCAACCCTCTCCATAGAGTCAAGTTGACCATATATCGCCTCTGACCCCCTAGAGTCATGCCCTTGCCTTTAAGTCAACCCTCTCCATAGAGCCAAGTTGACCATATCTCGCCTCTGACCCCCGAGAGTCATGCCCTTGCCTTTTAGTCAACCCTCTCCATAGAGCCAAGTTGACCATATCTCGCCTCTAACCCCCGAGAGTCATGCCCTTGCCTTTTAGTCAACCCTCTCCATAGAGCCAAGTTGACCATATCTCGCCTCTGACCCCGAGAGTCATGCCCTTGCATTTTAGTCAACCCTCTCCATAGAGCAAACCATATCTCGCCTCTGACCCCCGAGAGTCATGCCCTTGCCTTTTTAGTCAACCCTCTCCATAGAGCCAAGTTGACCATATCTCTCATCTGACCCCCGAGAGTCATGCCCTTGCCTTTTAGTCAACCCTCTCCATAGAGCCAAGTTGACCATATCTCGCATCTGACCTCCGAGAGTCATGCCCTTGCCTTTTAGTCAACCCTCTCCATAGAGCCAAGTTGACCATATCTCGCCTCTGACCCTCGAGAGTCATGCCCTTTCCTTTTTAGTCAACCCTCTCCATAGAGCCAAGTTGACCATATCTCGCCTCTGACCCCCGAGAGTCATTCCCTTACCTTTTAGTCAACCCTCTCCATAGAGCCAAGTTGACCATATCTCGTCTCTGACCCCCCGAGAGTCATGCCCTTACCTTTTAGTCAACCCTCTCCATAGAGCCAAGTTGACCAAGTCTCGCCTCTGACTCGCCGAGAGTCATGCCCGTTCCCCTAGGAAAGGATGACAGATATTCACCTAGCCCTTAGGTTTGAGTAGCCTTGAAATTTCTCACCCCTTCTGAACTACGTTAGGCTTGATTCCCCACAAACGGGATACGTATGAATCCTATACCTCTAGGTCCAGCCATGCAACCAAATCGGTCAAGCCGTCCTCCCATCTAAGTCAGATTGGGATGCTTATTTTTTATCGACAACCCCACTTTTCCAAAGCAATGTTGCCGAGGGGCTCTGTAAGTATCCCAATCTGAAATTGACCAACTTAGAGGAACTCTTAGCACCATTCATGGATAAACTGATAGGCTGGGACCTCACTAAAATAAACCTAAAATTTCAGGACTGCTCTGGAATTAAAATTGGAAAAATCCAGGAGCTCACCAGGTTGAGCCGTACGGATATGGGGACTAGAAGGGCCTAGCCGTACGGCTGGTTTAGGCACCCTCAGTCCTTATAAATACAGACCCCTGTTGATCATTATAAGGGGGGGGGAAATCATTTTGTGAGTGTAAACTCTGTCGAATTGAGGGTAGGTTAAACACATAAACACATTCTTGAGTGAAAAAGAGAGAAAAAAGATAGGCTTAGAACCAAAATTGGTGAGGCCTCCTTCTCCCCATCTTCTCTTCATCTCATACTTCATTTCCTTTTGCTTTATTTATATTATGTCTTTATTATTCTTGCAAATATTAATGCAATTTACTTCCAAGTCTTTACATTTATGTTAATTTATTTGAGTTTGATTAACTTTGGATGGTAAAGTCTCAATCTTTACCATTCAAAGTCTTGATCAACTCATAATAATGTCCCTTTTAATGGTAAAGATTCAATCTTTATCCATCTAAAGGTTGATTTCTTGTTTCCCCAAGGGTTTCTTTGGATGAATCATTGATTTGGGTGTTAAAGTTTCAATCTTTAACCATCCAAATGATGATCTTGGCTCAACTGCCATGTTCATCACCTTTCCTAATTTTTCCCCAATTATTGCCTTGATCACACTCAAAACCTTGTGTTTTGGTGTTTAATTAGTGATTAAGAGCATAGTGATGACTTAATTCAAGCTTTGTGTAAGTAAATAAACTGGAAAGATGTAAAACAGTTCAGTTTGAGCAGAATGCTCTGTTTCTGCCTGAAACTGGACTGATTTCTTGATAATCTGTAAAAACCCTAGGGATGACCCTCCTAGCCGTACTACTAGTTTGGTCAGAGGGTGACTTTTCAGTCTCTTCCCTCTTCTGTTAAACTGCTTACAAAACAACCCTTTTCGTTAAGTTTCTGACTGATTTTATTAAAAGTCAGTTTCTCCCATTTTCAAGAACAAACACACACACACTTGCACAATTTTGGTTAACAAACTTAGGGAGACTCGGTTTTTCGAGGCACTTTGGGTGAACTACCGGTTAAGTTCTTCCCAAAGTGTAACCTGACCTCCGAATCCTTTGTCTCTAACTATTTTTCGTTAAGTTTGGGTTTAAAGTTGAACTAACGTGGCGACTCCGTTTTATTTGAAAATAAGGATACCGTGTTTGATTCTCGAGGGAACTTTCCCGTTTTCCCGCGGGTATCTTACAGAGCCGGCTCGTGTTCGGATCGTTTGTTCGACGAGCTTTGTTCGAGCTCGGCTCGTTAGAGCTCGGTTCGTGTTCGGCTCGTTAGAGCTCGGATCGTGTTCGGCTCGTTAAAGCTCGTTTAATTCACGAATAACTCGAGCTCGGGCTCGGCTCGATAAGCTCGTTAACATGGGTTATTTTGTTTGCGTTTGACTCAAGCTCGAGTTCGACTAAATAATCATTATTATTACTTTTGTAATGAATAGATATACATTATTATTATCGTTAAGCTCGAGTTCGACTAAATAATCATTATTATTACTTTTGTAATGAATACATATACATTATATGTATATACACAACATTATACAAGGAATAAATCATAAATAAAATATTTTTATCTTCAAAATGAATCAAACAACATTAATTGTACAACAACTAAAATTAATTTAATTTTTATACATTCATATAATGATCATATAGCGACTATACACATACAATATAATAATACAATATAGATTGTACAACAACTAAAATTATTTTATTCTATATACATTCATTATGAAAACGTAGAGATATATACACAATAGTCAGGTTTTTTTTTTCAAAACTAATTTATTATTTTCAAATGTACACATATTTGTCTTATATTATTTTTCTCATTGAAATAAAAAAATAAAATTAACATCTATTATTGTAGTTATATATGCAAGTATATTTAATTACTCAAATATAGAATGAACAAAATGTTTATCATTTACACATACACACACATATATATTTCACTTATAAATGCATTTGCATGTAGAAAAATATTTATTAAATTTAAATATATATATATACACAATAGTCGGGCGGGACGAAAACCGTATATGTGTGTGTATGTATGATGTATGTATGTATTATATGTATATATACATATACATGTAACATATACTATATTATACACCTAGCGTAGCGTACGTTAACTAAATACAGTTGACTAAGTATAATAGCGTCATTTAAATGCTATATACTAACCAGAAAGTTTGTCTGACTTTGACTTTCATGGTCAACTCCATAAAACGCTGACCACAATATGAAAACCTACCTATCCCTATGCATTTCAAAAATTGTTATAAATTCACCGTTAGAATACGGTCGGCCTCAACTTTTAAATATAATTGTTAAAACAAATAGTTAAATATAATAGTTAGCTATTTATAGTGAAATATAATAGTTAACTATAATTATTAACTATCATAGTAACTATTTGTTCTTTAAAAAAAATAATACCATAGTAACTATAATAGTAAATATAATAGTTAACTATAATAGTAACTATTACTATTATAAGTATTAGTTAACTATAATAGTTAACTATAATTAATTTACATAATTTATTAATGATTTAACAACCATTTTAAATTTTTATGAGAATTAATAATTTAGTGTAAAATATTAGTTAAAGTTTAAGTAAATTTGATAAGTTAATAAAAATTTGGGACAAAAGAGTATATTACAACCTGATGGTATATATACGATTCAATTAATCGTTTGTGATATGAGAAGTTAAATGAACAAGTGCTTTTAAAAAAAAAAAAAGTAAACAGGAAGTTACATTTGTAAATCAGACACATATTTTGAAATTAAAAAAAGAGAAAAAAAAATATAGAGTTTTTGTTCAAAATGCAGAGAATACTTATCAGAGCTCGGTAAGGCTCGAACTCGAGCTCGTTTGATTTCATAATTTTCAGAAAAATGTTTAAACTCGAGCTCGGCTCGTAAAGACTCGAGTTCGAACAGCTCGTGAAAAACTCGTGAGCATAAGGCTCGAACTCGAGCTCGATTGATTTCATAATTTTCAGAAAAATGTTTAAGCTCGAGCTCGGCTCGTAAAGGCTCGAGTTTGAACAGCTCGTGAAAAGTTCGCGAGCTTGATTCGATTCGAGCTCGAACAAGGAAAATGGGCTCGAGCTCGAACTCGATAAAAGCTCGAGCTACATAATTCGTTAGCGAGCTCGAGCCCAAAACTCCAAAGCTCGGCTCGGCTCGTACTGCCCTCATATCTTAGTATACTGCATCGCTGTTGTAACAAACGATACGTTCAGCCATTTACTTTTAACCCTAAAACCAACCAACACAATTTTCTATTCACTTGCAACAGAGCGGCCGGCCCTCCTCTTCCCTCCCCGCCGTCCCACTCCCTGTCCTTCTCCGGCGCCATCTCCACCAACGATCCCGCCTCCTCTTCCTCCTCACCCCTACTTCCGTCATCACCCTCCTCAGTGCTACCCTCTTTCTCTGATTCGAATTTCACAGATCTGTACGGTAAATTTTTGGTGGTCGTAAGTGTGGTTGAAAAACATATTGAGATTCGAACTACTCCGTTGTCAAAACCTTTCCTGAATCCGGACTTCGCTCACAGAGATATAGTGAAGAACACCAAATAATTCGCATGGGTTCTGCTCCTAGCTAATTGTGTCGTTACTACTTAGCCTAGTGTGTGTGAAGTTGAAGTTTTCAGCAATGGTGGCAAAGAAAGGAGGGAATAAAGGAGGAGGAATTACGGAAGAAGCAGAAGAGGATCTAGCGCGGATTCCCCTACAAGCAATCGTATTGGCCGATAGCTTCACCACCAAATTCCGCCCTATCACGCTCGAACGTCCTAAAGTACTTCCAATTCGCCACTGTTCTTGGTCACTAGTGTGTGTAAATTTGTATGTGTCTGTTCTTCAAGAATCATTTATTGATGCCACCCTTTTCTTTTTGTGCTAAAAATGTGATAATCATGTGTTTTAATCATCTGGGTTTCGGAAAGAATTGGGAATTTTGGCTTTCTGTCGTCGAGGACTATAGTTTTGTATTGTTATCCACTTAGTAATTCCTGAATTGTTTTACATTATTAATATTTTTTTTCCTAAAAAAATCCCCATTTGTTAACACTGATTGTTTGTATAGTACACAGCTGCATATGCATACTTTGTTTTAAGTTGTAGAGTAAGAATTGTTTCTGAACTGGTTACTTATTTTTGACAATCCACCTCTTTAAGGTATCTTTGCTAATGTGTTTCTGTCAGCTAGGGCGATGTATATGCTTTGAGCTAACCTTACTTTGTAGTTCTTGGAGAATGGGGGGTTTGGGTTTTTGTTGTAGTAGGAAGTCTTTGCAGCTGTTGTGAATATGTTTTTGTACAATTGTGTTGTTTTTGTTCAACACTAAGTTGAAGTTTAGAACTATCCCAATTGGCTTATCTGAGACTGGCTTCTCTTTACCATACTGTAGTAATAGGACAAAGGACGAGGGCACTGTTGGGGAAATGGAAGAACACGAAAGGCAAGAGTTAAAGATGGACGATTTATAAATTTTGTTGTAGGAATTACTGAAACAGTATATAAACTTGCCACTCTTTCCAGCTTGAGCTGGGTTTAAATTTTGTTAGAAAATGCTAGAAAGTCTCAAGTTCCTCTATGGTTTGACATAGAAAATCTGGACTTAAGATCTCTTATTCTTGAAACCAAGTAACTAGTGTTGGAAGGCATGAATGTAAACACAACCTTTTTGATCTACTGTTCTTGCGTTGGTTAAGTTTGCATAAGTTGTTTATTTAACCGGGTAGTCGGAAGTGACCGGGGAAGTAAAAATCATATTTTTTTTTTGCTAGTTTATATAAAATTTCTTTAAAGGTTAACGTGTTCATTTACTTCATCACAAGTGTAACCATGACATTGCTCAATAATGGTTGGAGGGAAGTCATATTTTTATTTTCGCTCTTTTCCTTGTGGACCTGCATTGGCATAGCTACAGACGTGCGGGGTTCACTATCCTCTGGTGTCTTTAGACGAAGCGAAATCCAGAAATTTTGGGGATCAGTCTTTCCCTCTTCCTTCTTAGGATAGAGTGATTTCATGGCCTATTTAAGTGCTTCAGATGATTGTGACTTCTTGGAGTTCTGCTCTCTATTATATGCAGCAATAATGGACAACACATTTTTTTTTTGACATTTCTAGTTTCATCTTGGTTCTATTTCCTTGTTAACACATGTGGTCTATCTTATTATATACTATTCCCTTTTCTTTTTAATCTGATAATTTTTTTTTATCAAAAAGGAAATGCTTAGATTCATACGCCCTCCGTCCCAGCACAAGTAGGACTAGAGGAGTGGGCACAATAATTAAGAGAAAGTAGTGAATGTGTGGTAGAAAATGAAGAGAGAGAATGAGTGGGGTAAATAGTAGTGTTGGTTGAATAAAATGAGTGGTGGAAAATGAAAAGAGAGAATGAGTGGGGTTAAATGGTGGGGTATGTTGAATATAAATATATTAAGACATTTCCATTTTGGGCAGTCTCAATTGTTCTGGGACGGCCTAAAATGGAAAGAAGTCCTACTTGTGCTGGGACGGAGGGAGTATGTCATAGAATGAGCCTGAACAGGACTTTGAATGGCTAAAAGTGACAGAAAATCAGTCATGATGTTGTTCTGCTTAACATATTTTATCATAGAAATCTTGAAGGTTGTTACTCTTGAGTTTCTACCCGCTGCTAATGCTTAATTTTAGGCAACCGCTTGATTTGCTTACCGAAGGTTTTAAATGCAGAGAAGTATATTGTGAAGGATCTATCTTGAACGCGCTCTTTATTTGTGGGATATTATGTTTACGTGATCTGTCCATCACATGTTCCAGCACTGCTTATGCTCAGCTGTTCTTTGTTTAGGTACTCTTGCCATTGGTCAACATCCCGATGATTGATTACACCTTAGCATGGCTTGAATCTGCTGGGATAGAAGAAGTGTTTATTTTTTGTTGTGCTCACTCCAAGCAAGTGACGAGTTACTTGAATGACTCGGAGTGGTTTGACCAACCAAACTTTTCGGTGACAACTATAGAGTCACACAATTCCGTTAGTGCTGGGGATGCTTTGCGCTTGATATACGAGCGTAATGTGGTAGGCTTCCTCCTCCTTTTTGCACAGTTATATCCCACATGCATTCTAGTACTTTGAACTCTCCCAAGTTTTTTTTTCCGTCTTTTAAATAGTTTGCATGTAGTTCTGAGAGTAAGAACATTTATGATCCCTTTTTTCTGTTCAGCAAGTATTTCATGTGCAATATATGTACCTTTTACCTTTTTTGCTCCTTTTAAAGTGGTTTATTTGTATCTTTTTAAACATTTACTTGTGCCAACAGACATACCACTCCTGAATACAACCAGCACTTGGCATATCCCAGGGTCACTTCTCTAGATTGTATCCGTCACTTTTCTTCCTATATAGTAAATTTCTTACAAGATATAGAGATACCAGTTATATTACAAGTCTCTTAGCTACAAACTCCATGGGAAAGGGGGGGGGGGTTAAGAGAGTACCTTTTTGGTTTTGTTTGGCCCTATAGGGCGCAGCCTAGGGGTAAATTTGGGCCTTTGGTAAGACAGATCACTGGCCATGAGTCTGATTCACATGGTGATATTTTATTCCCTTAGGTGGGTCCAATTTCCCATGCCAGGATGAGTTTGCTTTTGGTTATAAAAAAGATGTAAAGATAAATACTCCTACCAGAATAACAGTCCTTTATTCCCTTTTTGGATGTCCCAGAAAAGTCTCCTCTTCCAAAACTTTCCATTTTAGAGAGAAACTTTACATAATTACCCGTTGGTGGACGCTCTCATCCATAGTGGGTCCTACCTTTTGAACAAAGAAAGTTCACATTTTGACCCTTTTTGACTACTCCTACACAGTGAGCCCATACTTTAAATAATACTCCCTCTGTCTCAGAAAGATAGTCCCACTTTTTTCGTTGTTACTACGAAGGAACTTTGAGCAATAATTAAAGCTACTTTTAATTATTTTAATGAAAATGTAAAAATTGTTATTGATACACCATTATAAATACTATCAAGATCAATTTTTATATTCACATAAGATAATTAAAAGTAACCTTAATTATTGCTCAAAGTTCCTTTGTAGTAACAACGAAAAAGTGGGACTATCTTTCCGGGACAGAGGGAGTAAATCAAATGCTCTACCTAAAACCGTGTACCTGATCAAAGGGGACTCTTAGTTTGGTACATAGGTGAGCATAGTTTTTGTTTGGTATGCCCTTTTCATCTGCATTTCATCACCAAATGAAGGTGAGTTACGTCTGTTTTTTTCCTTCTAATACCGTTATTTTTCTCTCTTTTATCCTATTATCAATTTGTTTGTCACTTTCATCATTGGTCCCACTCTCATATAGTGAGAGTTGTTACATGAGAAACATACACTAAACTGATATGTGACAAACAAAGATGAGAATGACACACCTAAGTGGAGCCAACCGTTGTTGTATGTTTAAGGCAGCCTTTGGTGTGTGTGGAACGGAAATGAACATTCTACCTTTCAAACCATCTTCCATTTCCACTTTTCTTAACAGTTTCCTTCTGGTGCGTGAGTCAGAAACATGCATACTCCCTCCGTTCCATTTCAAATTGCAAAAATAAAGTTATGTACGGGAATTAAGGAAAAGGTTAAAAAGGTGATGTGTTGTGAGTGTAGGTAGTTGGGTAGGAGAGAGAAAGTGGGGTAGAGAATAGTAAGCGAGTAAGTTTATGTGATTATGACAAGTGGGTCACATTAATTAAAAAACATTATAAACTTTCCATTTTAAGCTTTTGTAATTAAGTGGGACACCCAAAATGGCAATTTGAAATGGGAAAGAGGGAGTATATGTTCTGGGGTTGTCAAGAAGAAATATCTTGTTTTCTTTCTTTCTTTCTTTCCTCCTTTCATGCTTTACTTCCTGCTTATTTCTGAGTTGCTCTTTTAGTTGAGTTAAATTCTATCTTTTCACGTCCTAATTGATTTTTTCTTCTTTTTTGTTGTAAAAACTCATGTTATGATTTGTTAGTGCGGTACTCATTTAGCTATATTAGGATAATTGGTAGCTGGTAGCTGTATAGCCTGTATCATTATTACCTTTTTAGTTATCGTGATAGATAGTATTGCTTTGTGCTTCTCATTAAAGCGGTATATCTATCAATGTCTAAATAGTTACTAAAAATTCAAGAACCATACTAATTGCAATATGTCTCCTTTGTCTAGTCTCAATTGAATTTGAGATCTTTGCTCAATTACTATTAAATTTATTTTTTGGGTATTTGGTTGAAGAATAATGTTTCACCTTTTCTTTAAAGATACACGGAGATTTCGTCCTTGTTAGTGGAGACACCATCAGCAATATGTCGCTTACAGAGGCTCTTCAAGAACATAAGGAAAGACGAAAGAAAGATGCTAATGCTGTGATGACCATGGTTGTTAAACAGTCAAAGCCTTCTCAAGTTACTCGCCAATCCCGACTTGGAACGGATGAGCTGATTATGGCAGTTGATCCTGATACAAAGCAGCTCCTATACTATGAGGAAATATCAGACCATGTTAGGTCAAAGTCTCTTGATAAGGCATTATTAGCAGATAATCCCTCTATATTCTTACACAATGACAGACAGGTCATTCACAAACCCTTTTACTTTTCTTTGGTTGCCTACTTTTGTCTCCCTGATGCCCATCATCTGCATGTTACTAGCACTATAATGACATTTATTAGCAGCTATGACTAATATTTCAATCAGCTGTCCATTAAATGAAGTGTCAGGTGTAAGTACTTCTAGTTTTTTCGTTTCTTGGGCTTGGAAACCGTAGGTAAGATTATGGACACAATTTTGCTTTTGGGAAGAGAGAAGTTTGAAAAACCCTAGACAAAAACTTCAACTTTAATTGGTGAAGAAAGAACATTAACATGGGCAATCTGCCTACAAAAGTGAATAATACTCTTCAATTCCACTTAAGGGGTCTCTTTGGCACCTGTAAAGGCTCCTGGTAAAACAGGCAAGGATGCGTATTGCAGTGGAAAATGTAATGACTGATCACGAAAATTGCTTGGGGTTCTTGACAAGAGCCTTAAAAATAGTAGTAAGGAAAGCCTCAGTAGTAGAGGTGGACACTCTCTTTAATTATGGAGAAAGCAGAGGTCTTCATCATGTTGGATTAGTTGAGTTTCTTAAGCTTCCGGACTTCCATTACTTCATTTGAGAGAACTGTGAATTATGTGAGATGCGTTGATTTATTTAGACTATGGTGCCCCTTTTTACGTCATTTGGTAAGGCGTTTATTGAGTGATAAACATGCTAGGTTCTGGATTAGGCCCACTGTTTCTCTTTTTGGGGTAGGTTATTCTCATTGAGGCCAATCTTTCACCTCATGCCCGAAGTATCTTTTGTCTTCTTTCAAGATCCTTATGGAATTGCAGAGAGATTGAGTTGACTATTTGTCATTTTCTTCTTCATAGGATATTGGGTGGGAAAAAAGGAATCATTTGATGAGTGAGGCTACTCTGCATAGACCTAGTTAGGTAAGAATGGGAAGAGTGGTTGCTGATATAAGGCATCCAGCGACATTTTGAAGTTCCTGGAAAATTTTCCTTTCCGTACCTGTTGTTCTAACACATTACTGGTGAAACTACCAATTTTATCATTTTTCTTTTAGTTTTTTCTCTAAACATTTGCCTCATGAAGGTTCAACAACTGCGTTGTGTATTTTAATAGTAGTAACCAGGTCATTAATATTGTTTTCTGCAGGATTGCTATATTGACATATGCTCACCGGAAGTGCTCAGTCTCTTCACAGACAATTTTGATTATCAACATCTACGCCGTCATTTTGTCAAGGGATTGCTTGTCGATGATGTATGTGTTTATTATTATAATACAATCTCAAGCTTACTTTCAGAAACTTATCTCTCAGTTTGTTGTGGTCCTAATTTTTTGGGAAACTGAACCATCCTCTTACTTTGAGAAAATGTGTTTGTAGCTTTATTATTTTCTTAACTAGCTTTGTCAGCTGTAACTGCTCTTTTCTTCGTAAGTAATTAATTATATGCATTCTGCTTATACATCATATATTAGTGATTGCCTAGTGGGCTTATGAGTGTTATCATTCTCCCTTTTGGAATTGTTGGTCTCATAAAACTGTTACAATGCATTTTGAGCTTAGAAGTTATGTACTGATAAAAAGAAGTTTCCGAAAGTTTCGTACTTTTTTTTTTTTAATTTTTTTTTGTTTTTTAAATTATAAAAGTTAAACATGGTTGAGATTTAGTTCATCTATTTTGTGCTATAGGTCCTGGTGGCCCAAACTATATATCCTTTCCTATTCGTTCTCTCTTCATAAATTCCCGTGACATAAGGCTTGTGATGTTATGAGAACAATCAGATTTTGTTTGAAACTTTGTCTCAAGATATAATACATACTGAAACTTTTCGGAATGATTATCAGAATAATTTCCAAGAAGAAAAGAATCCAATCTCTGAGTTGGCTTCTGGATGAGCTTTGATAAAGTGAACTAACTAGCCTCATGGTATATTTGGTAGGGGGGACAATAGAAGGTGTGCAAAATGGGCAACAAGGGTATATTTATCTATTGCATATTTGAAAAAACCTCGTATGGGAAGATGAGTGGAACATGGGAAACATGGACAAGTCCGATTGGGTTAGATTTTGGGGATGAGTGGATGGGTAACTCATCCTCGTACTAGTTGTTTCCTCGTCTCGATCCTTTCTGTTGGTCCCAGAGACACAACAAGGGTATGAAAAGAGGCTAGAGGGGGGGGGGTGAATAGCCTATTTAAAATTCCAACCCTTTTTCAAAATTCAACCTTTATGCTTACACTTGAATTTTGCGGTAGATGAAATACCACGCGGTCAAGTATAAAATGCACAGCGGAAGTTTTCGTTGAAACAAGTTTAGAGTTGTTTTCGATAAGTTCAATGCGGTAGGCAAACTGTGCGGTAGGTTAAGAGTGCGGTCGGTGAGAGTGCGGTCGGATGATATGCGGTAGGTTTGAGTGAGGTAGGTTGAGAGATTGAAAACTTGTGTCTTAGAGATTTTTGGCAAATGATAAGTTAGTCAGATTTTAGCTTAAGGCAATGAGGTAAACAAACAAACACAATTCACAATTGTTCTTAAATCTGAAAGATCAAACATTAAAAGACAAACGAGATTAATATGAACAATAATAACAAGATGAACAAGACTTAAAGTAAATTTGCAGAAATGAAAAGAGCAGTAAGTAAAGAACACTATGATTTGGAAATGTTCGATCTGTTAAAAGATCTACGTCCTTTACCAAGATGGTCAGTCTTGGATTTTGAATGACGTATATATCTGATTCACTTGAGTACAGATTACAGAGATGAAGTAATTGAATCAACACCTATTTCTATGAAGAACAATCCTAGACTTAGACCAGTGTATCCCGAATGATTCAATCTATGTGATTGATCAATCGGGGTGAGTGTGTGTATAAGAATCAAAAGCTCTTTGGAATCTATATGATTTTAGAGCGTAATGGAACTTGTGTGATGAGGCTTGAGATTTGATCTTGAAGGTTGCTGGAGATTTGTTGAAGACTTGAAGGTTGAGTGCTTGAAGATTCGAAGGATTCTGGAAATCTTGAATATGATCTTCAATCACCAAGAATTTCAACAGCAATTTCTCTCTTAGAATCTCAGCGTAAGTTCAATGAAGAACACAAGGACTATTTATAGCCTTGAATGAGAAACTAGCCGTTGGAAATACTTGGGGTCCAAGTTGAAGGACAATGAGCTGTTGAATTCTAATTGGAGCTCAGTCTGAGTTGTCCTTTTGTTGCAGAGTCATGGTGGTCCAACTGTACTATGATGACAGTTGTATTCAAATTTGAATTTGCAACGTTCTAAACTAACCAAGGTTTTGGACACAAGTGTGACAATGGTTAAGTTTGAACCAAACTTGAGTTTCTTCAACTCTGGTTACATGCGGCAGGATGAACCATGCGGTCGCCTTGGTTCATGCGGTCAATAGAGAATATGAGTTGAGATGATCCATGCGGCAAGCACATGTTCATGCGGTAGATGCGGTAGATGGGGACTTGCCACATATCTCCAGACTTAGAAAAATTTGGGGTCCTAATCTGCTAAGCCTAACAAACTAACAAAAATGGACTATTCTAAATGACGTACAAGTACTTCTTACAATATATCATAAAGTCCACAAAGAGTAAAATAAGGTTATGGGATCAATCAAATTAAGGTAATAGGAGTGGTTTATAATAAGCATACCCAACACTTTCTCTTCGGTTCATTTCGCTCCTATTCATGCTTTTGTGGTTTAGGAGGTGGAGTTCTAGTCTCGTATGGCTTTCCTTTCTTACACAATTTTGATGGTTGTGATACTATTGAGGTGGGGGCTCTTATCAATTCTTTACCTCGTGTTCGGTTGTCTCCTAACCAATATATTATGGTTTGGGTTCAACATAACTTTAAAAGTCTATTTTTTTTTTCTATTTTATATACTAGAAAAAGTCTTGTTTGTTTAAAGGGTATACTAGTAAATATCTATTTAGATGTATATTTCTCCCCTCCATTGTTTTTGTTCCAGTTTAGTGAAAATGAATCCCTCCCATTTTTTCATCCTTCCTACCAAGCAACTCGAGGGAATGGGACTCAAAGTGCATCACTTCTATTTTGCACCCTTCATTTTCCCACCCTTTATGTTAAACATACTAGTCTTTGAAATACCCCCAAACTAGTGAAATAAAGAAAATAGGGTTAATTACAAATAAGAGCCTAAAGTTTGGAGTCGTCCGTGGAAAAGGGGTTTGATGTTTCATAACTCGCAAATCCGTGTCTAAAGTTGACAAATGTTAGCAAATAGGGGCTTTTTGACGGAATTGTTAGATTAGATTTTTTGATAGAATTGTTTTATTTTTCAGTTAAGTTCGTATGTGTCGTGCACTTATAATGGACGCTTGGGCACTTTAGTATTTTCACTCTAGTTTGGTTGATAAATTTTAATCCTCCCAACACCACCACAAACACCACTATGCCTTCCCTATTCACCCTCCCCGATATGACGACCCCCCCTTTCCCTCCTGACACCACCTAGCAATCGCCCCTTCCCTTCCACCACCCGCATAATGATCAAATCCTACTTTATCATAAATGTCTTCAAAAATACTTATGCATGAGATGGTTTATAGTGGAAATCAACGACAAGTTTGCTGGCGAAGTTGCTATGATATGTGGTGCCGTTGATTTTGATTTATGGATTTGTGGCTCTGTTTGGGGGAATGGATTTCAATTGGATTTATGATTTTGGTTATTATTCTTGAGTTTGGAGCTTTATATTTGGTTCTAGTAATTCAGTTGTTTTGATTGGTTTAGTTGCAATTGTGGGTGGTGGTGGGGTTGCGGTGGGCGATGTATTGAACGTCAACACCCTCTTCACCATCGCAACAATCTAAAGGTATTGAGGTTTGGGATGTTAAGGTCGGTTATCGAGTCAGTTATGAGTTGCTTATTTTGAAGCTGTCGCGTGATTGAGGGAGGGGAATGAGAATGTGAGCGGGATGGGTGAAGACGGCAGGGGTGGGGGAGGGGAAGAACGATTGAGGGAGGGGGTTGGGGGTGGGTGATACTTGTTTTGTTTGGGACAAAATCACTTTTAGCTCCGTTTTTAATTTCGTTTATTCCCTTGGGAGAAGGTAAGATATCCGAAGGATGAAGGGGGGGGGGGTCTTGGTCTAGGGAACTTGGTTTTCAGAAACATTTAGTAAATGGTTATGGTGCTTTCATTTCGAACCGCACTCTCTTTGAGGAGCAAGTATGGAATTAAACCTAATGGCTGGGATGCAGGTATCTTATCATCTTCGTCTCTTGCAAGCTCTTCGAAATTTATCTATTCCTGCTTTCAATTTTTGAGACCTCATATACACTTGTTAGGAATGGCGAGCGAATTCGGTTTTGGGAGGATCACTAGATTTGTAATAACCCTTTGTCAACATCTTTCCCTTGATTTTTCCGAATCTCCCTGCAAAAGTTTCTTGGGTGAGAATTCTTTCCCGTGGAATTTGCATTCGACTCCAATTTGAATGATATAGTCTCAAAAAATTGTAGTTTTACTCGAAGTCCTTTCATCTCATAGAGTTTTGGAGTGTCTAGATAAGCGATCTTGGCTTTAGATTCTCAAGGTAGATTCACTTCTCGCTCTCTTTGATGTGGGACAATTTAGGGTTTACGTTGATAGTTGTTTTGTTTTCCAAGTTGTAGGAGACTTTTAGATATAGGGTAGATGAGAATGGCATTGGTGAGAACGAAGCAAATGAATTAGGCCGAGATTGTGCGAAGTGGTTTCTCGCCATTGTCACAAGCTATTCAAGATACGAAGTCATCATAAATCCAACTGATCAAGAGATCGTGTTTCTTTATTTTGAAGAAGCCACCCCAAAGCCATTATATCAACAAGTTCAATATAGTCAATGTATCTTTTTAATTGGCATGGCTTTCATGCTTTTGACGTGAACTCGAAGATGAGTTCTTTTCAAGTGGGGGTGTTTGATGTGGGACAATTCAGGATTTATTTAGTTTTATTTTAATTTGTAATTTTCGGATTTATTATTAGGTAGTTAATTTTTCATGTTTTAGAGTAGATTTAGGATATCTTTTGATGTTTTAGAGTCCCATTATGTTAGTATATAGGTTAGGCTTATCTCTAGGAGTAGTTGACTTGTTTTCCAGGTCTTAGGATACCTATAAAATTGGGTCAACCATTAATTCCTATAAATTAACAATTAATCAAGAATATTACAATATTTTGTCAAACTTTCAAGTTTGTTTCTTTCTTCCACCTGGATTGGTATGAAAACCGTAGCTCGTAGGGCTAGTTTATTTATCATAGGGAATCATTCGTTGCAAGTTTCCCCCGATCAATCGTGTGTTGATCGAAACCCCATACGCGTGCCGCATCACTCTTTTAAAGTCTCTCACTCGATCTCAAAATCCATTTGATTTTTCTTTGCACGACTTTTTCTTGAAGTCAAAAGTTCCTTCAATATTCAAAGCTTTTGCATGGACTTTAGTGCTTAAAGGTTGAATACTAATGATCTTTGACAAAAGAGAAGACCGTTTGAAGCTTTATCTCCGGACATCTGTGTGGTGCTATAGTCAAAGTGAATCTCACGACCACCTCTTCCTGCATTGTTCAGTAGCTTGGAGACTGGTGTGAGCTATTCTCTATATTTAGGGAGTGCTGGATTTGCCCTTTTACGGTAGCTGATTTCCTTCGAGGTCGATTTTGGGATTTGGAAATGACAGTAATGCTGGTAGATTATGGCAGCGTGGGGTATTTGCGATGCTGTGGTGCATATGGTTAGAATGGAATGCCAGGATTTTCGAGAATAGGTCACTAGCTTCTCTTCTACCAAAGGAGAGGATTGTGTTCCTTGCTTCCTTGCGGGCATCGGCTTTGGGAGCCTTTAGAGGATAATCTTTGACCGACTTGAGTAGGGATTGGTGAGCGGTTTTGCTTTAGTTTGGATTCGGTAATTTGGATAGTTTACATTGTAATTTGTTCCTTTTCCTTTCTTTCATTTTCTCTGCTTGAAGTTGCTAACATTTGTCAACTTTTAGGCCCCGATATCTTTGTTTTGAAGCATCGGACCCCTTTCTACGAATGACCGCAACTTCAGACTCTTATTTATAATTAACCCAAGAAAATTGTAAGGATCCTATCAAAATAAAAATTTCGGAAACTGATTTTGCCTTGACAACATATGGAACCTTTGTTTGCAAACAAATACAACATTAAAGATCGGAACATCAAACATTGAAAAATGTGTTACTGGATTCATGTATTTTTGGTGAATTGACAATCTAATATATTATGAAGAGAGGAGTTGTAATAAGCGGAAGTTACCCAGTAAGCAAAACAAAGTAGCTGGATCATAACCAGTTGCACTTAGCAGATAATAAGGCTGAAACCCAGAAAAATGTGGTCAAATGCAAAAAGTTGATTTGGGTCTGTTTTGTATGTGGATTTTGTAGATGTGTGTATGCATTCATATATCAATATCTCAAGACGTGGTTAGCACCTAACTGGCACTAGAACTGGTGGAACATTATATCTGGTTACCTTTATCTTGTTTCGCCGAATGCGTGGAGAAGATAGCTACAAAAAAATACCTCACCTTATCAAATTTACGTGTGTTATATTTCGTGCTGATTGATTTTTAAGCGTGTAAGCGATTACATTTAAAGTGGTAAAATTGAAGATTCTCTTGATGTGCAATGGTCTCTGTCCCCAGTTGCACAATAGATGATGGATACCTTTCTCATTACTGCTTAATTAACTTTTTATACTTGTGCATTTTTCAGATTATGGGGTACAAAGTTTTTACACATGAAATTCATTCAAGTTATGCGGCTAGGATTGATAACTTTCGAAGCTATGACACGATTAGCAAAGACATTATACAGAGATGGACATATCCTTTTGTACCAGACATTCAATTTTCTAGGCACCGTGCTACTAAACTTGAACGACAGGGCATGTATCGGGCATCAGGTAAGTATGTTACAGCAACATATATTTGTGTATGTATGTATGTATTTGTGAAACATCTACATTCTTATTAGTGTTTCATTAGAGCGTTGCTGTTGTAGGTTGTGTTTGTCGTGGTGAAAATTGAAATCAAAATTTCTCACCTAAGTTTCATGGACTCTTATATGAGTATCAGATGGATGTGTAAGGTTTGGGGTTATCTATTCAATGAGACTAGACACGATAAATGTCAATAATATCTGTTTGCTATCCTATGTTGTTCGTGGCATGTAGGATTTCAAAAAATTTAGGGATCAGTGTAGATGCTTGACAGATGTTGAGGATAGAGTTCTTTATATGGCTTCTTTGTGATCCTTTGCACAGAGTGTCTGAGGAGTTTCCATTCCTATATTTCAGCAGGAGCGGAGTGCGGTGATTCTGTCTAGAGTTTCTGCTATTGTCGTTACCCCTTTCGTTTTTCTTTCGATTTATGGTCTTCGATGTATCTTTCTGTTTTTATTTGTATAAGTTTGTTTAACTAATGAGCTACTTTCATTTGGCATTTCATTGACGCCTTTTGGACTTTATCTTCAGATATAAGTCAATCGCGTTCGGCACAGTTTGGCCCTTTTACCGTGATTGGACATGGCAGTACAATTGGGAACAACACAGTAATTTCAAATTCAGTTGTTGGGGAAGGTTGTATAATTGGATCAAATGTTTCAATTGAGGGCTGCTATCTATGGCATAATGTTACCATTGAAGATGGATGCAGACTAAGTCATGCAATTATATGTGATGGGGTGATAATGAAGGCCGGAGCAATTCTGGATCCTGGTGCTGTTTTGTCTTTCAAGGTATGAGCCTATTACTACATCATACTTGATTAAGTTTTTTGATTGTGTCTGATATTGTTTATGGGTGCCAGGAAGGGAGGCTACAGTTTTGATATATTTTTTAATTAGGATCGACAATGTGGTAGTAAGGGAAAGTTGAGTTAATAGAACTCAGTTCTTGTGGCATCATAAGGAGTTACAGATGGCTGCTCCCATAACTGGGTTCAGATTGGGAACACATTCAAGATGGCCTATGGTGGGACCTGAAGTGGGGCTTTCTGACATTGCCTTTCTTGCTGTTTCCGCTTGTCGGATCAAGGATGATTTGTTCGAGTAGTGGTGTAGTTTCATGGTAATTGGTTGGGTAGTGAATAAGATTCTGAACTCCAGTTTACTATCTGTTCGAAGGAAGGATTTAACTTTTAGACGGAGGGATTTTGGACACAATTGTCGTATGAAAAATGGTATAAGTTACTTCAGATGGAGCTTTCGAAAAGATGAAGTGGGTTTCTCGGGATGAAGTCTTTTCTGGAAGCACTTCATGTGCATGCAGGATCTCAATTCCACCTTGTGCCTAATAAGATAGTGGACGATATGCAGATGTTGGAAACATTTGGTTATTAAATTATAATATTGAAAGCTTCTGGTAGTGGTAAGTGAGCATCTCATGTGTCTTAAGCCGTATAGCAAAAGGGATCCACTTTCGGTTAGATTATTGACTCTTTGTATCAGTAGTCTTCTTCATTTTGTTACTGTTGCTAGTTGGTAATCTGACCCGGATTTCCTTAGGCGAGGGGTCGAAGAAAGGGATATCAATTGTTTGTTTTTGGTTTTTTTACTCTTTTCTATGATGTTTAAGCTGCATGATCTCTTGCGGTCTAGGCTTGACGTGGTTGGTCTTGTTGAGGGTCGTATGTTACTTAAGGACTTAAGTATTTACTTGTGCAATTTGTGCGTGGAAAGATTTTTCTCCTTTATAGTGGTCTTGCGGGTTTTCCAGATGTATGTCGACTCTATTTTGGATTTTCCAGTGTTAAGGATTTCAAGTTTGTTTGTTAATATGATGGCACTCTGCGACTGATTTAGCTAGGTAGATCATTTATACGACACATAGCTTATTGGCATTTTTAATTGTCCATTGACTGAAGGTAACCCTATATCAATAACCTTTCTGTATTTGGTAGTTTGGCCTATACAAGGTCAAATAGGTGGAAGCAGGTTATACGAAGTATGTCACTGGAGTAAAATTAGATTGGTAACTTGCTTTTTAGCTAGAGCTGTAAAACTGGTCAAGTCGAACTAAAATTAGATTGGTAACTTGCTTTTTTGCTAGAGCTGTAAAACCGCTCAAGTCGAACTACGTCCAATTCGGTTCGAGAGTCATCAAAATTTTAGTCAAGTTGAGTTTCATTGAGTCGAGCGGAGCTACTAATGAACCAACCGAGTCTGGCTCAACCTTGCATCAGCAAGTCCCTCGAGCTTCTCGAGGGTCCCTCGAAACCATGTAGTGCAATGTAACTATTTATTGATGTAATACACAAACAATTATTTAATCAGAAGTACAATTGAATATTATAAAAATGTAAGCTTTGTCTGTGCCATGTGAACAGCCAAATCTTAGGTCTAGCGTAGTTGAATACAGATAATAATAAGCCATCACCAAGACTGATGAACTTCTCTTTGAAAATATGAACAATTGGATTAAGGAATCAGAAAGGCAAAGCCTTCAACTACAACCCCGCCAAACATAAACTTAACAAAATACATTAACAAATTGCTTTCTTCAACAATGGCCAAGCCTTCTTAGAGTGAACTCACTTCGATGCCTCCAACGACAACCTTACAACTCGATGAGCAATGGAAAATTGCTTAACCAAGCCTGTTGAATACCATGATTGGCTGAGGGACGAATCTTGCTCTGCTGAAGTTGGTAGACTGCGTACTCCGCATGAAGGTGGCCACGCACTCATAACCTCGATCACCAACGACCCGACTTGAGTGATCGTTAGGACTCTAATGCAGCGCCTAGTTCGACTCGCTCGTGAGACACGTATCGAGCAGGGTAACAAAAAATTGATGGTCGAACATAATACATGTTTCAAGAAGCCGAATCGATAAGCTTCACCTTTTTACCAATATTTCAATTTTTTTTTTAGGGTTTTCACGCCTTTTTAATATGTTATGAAGAAATTATGCGATGTTGTTGGGTCCAAAGGGTAGAAGAAGGATCATAAGAAGAAGGATCATCTATTGTAGTTACTGCAAAAGTGGTTTGGGTATTATATCTTAGCTTCAAAAGTCTGGTTTTGTGGTTTTGGTATTCCTTTTAGAATGAATCATTTTTTGCACCAAGTGATTAGGAAGCAAATTTTTGCTAGAATTTATTTGTTGGATACTAGTATCTGGCAGTCGGTGACTCAAGCAGGGCCTTGGAAATTTATACCCAGGGGTTTGTACTTATTTCTTCCTAATTTAGGATCAGGAGAGGAATATAGTCTATTGGTGGATATTTGGATAAATGCTCCTGATAAATTGAACTAGTTATGGGAGTATGGTACCTATATGATCGTAAGAAAGATAAAAGTATATTATGTAGGTGTGGTATTCTGACAGCGTTATGGTGTGTTGAGAGGGGGTGCAATTCTAAGATCTTTAGGGTTTAGTCAATTTGATTCATCTGTTGAAGGATAATTTTTTATTATGGCTTCCACATGGACTAGAACATTGGGGGTCCATTGAGCGCTCCAGGGATATGTCATAATAGATCCAAATGCTTGCCCCGGATTGACTTTTAAATCATAATTGCTCTATTGAATAATACTTCAAGAAAATTGATAGATGGAAGATATACTATACAAGAGAAACACAGTAATTTATCAATCTCTCCTGGATTCACTAATTATTTGACCATTTTCGGGTTTCTTTATATTTATTGTCCGGAAAGAGGATTGAATGATTCAAAATTTTGGTAGATAGGGATGACATAATAACTTATTTTGATGAACGGGCTAGACCGTGCCATTTCTCAAGAACATTAGCTTTAGGCCCTGAAACTACGACTTGGATCTGGAACCTGTTGCTAGTTTGGGCTGATGTGCCCATGTGCGTATCTTGTATACTCCCTCTGTCCCATTTTAAGAGTCAAAAAATGGGTGGGTTCAAGAATTAAGGAAAAGGTGATGTGTTGTGAGTGTTGATAGTTTGATAGAAGAGAGAAAGTGGGGTAGAGAAGAGTTAGTGGATAATTGTTGTGAGTATAACATGTAGGACCCACTTTCCATTTTTTGGATTTTGACTATTAAAATGGGACGCCCTTTTAGGAAATTTTTGACTCTTAAAATGGGACGGAGGGAGTATTTGTCATCTCATTTTCTATGTTCCCAGGTCTTCTTTTTCATAAGAAAAGAAGATTACATGTTCATTTTCTTAGAGGTATATGGGAACATGTGGAACATGTAAAAGAGACATGACTGACAACGGGTTAGACCGGGCCGTTTTCTTTTGGCACATAAGAAGCTGGTTAGCTTTTACACCATTTGCAGCCAATTTGAAATTCTGGACCTTCATGTGTTAAAATTGGACAATGGGGCATATAAAGGTGATTAGGAGCAAAATTTTGGGTACAAGAACACTTCCCTAAATGTTCTATGCGAGACATTGCTGAAAAATTTCCAGTCTCTCAAATTCAAATGCTGACACTTGGTATGGGGCTGAGGGGAAGGAAACATAATATTCCTATTTTTATATTTTTTGTAGGACTTTCTTATAAGAGAATGTGTATCTATATTCTACCCAGTACCCTTGTTGTTATGGCATTGAAATATATTATTCTGTGGTACTTTGTTCTAATTAGAGTCTCCCATGTGATATTTTCGTAATCCGCAGGTTATAGTTGGACAAAATTTTATTGTTCCTGCTTACTCAAAAGTTTCCTTGCTTCCGCAACCCATTAAGCAAGATAGTGATGAGGAACTGGAATATGCTGACAATAACAGTGGAATCCTAGAAATTCGAGGTACATATATAATAAGTTGATGTGTTGCATCTATCAGAACCCCTACCATTCTTATTTTACGTCATCTAAAATTGACTAATCTTGTACTCCCTCTGTCCCAAAACGATCTTCTCATTTGCCATTTTTCATTGTCCCAACAAGTTCTTCCCATTTCTACAATTTAGGCTTAAATGTCCATAAACACAACATGGTTAGTGAAGCAAGTGTTCATATCCTTAAAAAGTTTGAATAGTCAAACGTGAAGATCGTTTTAGGATGGAGGGAGTATTGATCAAAGTTTCTATTAAAGTTGATGAGCATCGCTTGATTTGTACTTTGACACAGTGTATTAATAAGAATTTAGCCAGCAGAAAACAGCTTTCGTGTGTTGAATCTTGTGATTCAATTCTCTTGGACGTGCTAAGAACCTAGGAAGAGTGATTTTTCCTTTTCTAAGATTATATGGTTTTTGGTTTCCTAGGAAGAGTATGATTTTTCCTTTTTAAAGATTATATGCAGCCAATTGTTTTATGACTTGATTAATGATTTTTACACAGCGAGCACTAATACACCAGATAAACTGAATGGGGAGTTGACAAATGATTTGCCTGAGACGCAATGCAGGGTTGTATCTGAGGTTAGCTTTAAGTTTCCTTTTCCTTCTTTCAAAATTCATTTACCTGCCAGTCTTTCTTTAACTTGTGCATTTGTCCTTCATATCTTTATATCCTTCTCCTTTTACCTTCTTTGTGCTTACCTCCTGCCGATTTTTTTCTTTCAGATGGGTGCTTAAACTTTTCCTTATTGCCGTGAATACTAAAGACATAATTCAATGAATATTAAACATGAGGGCGCTATCTAATTAAGGAAGTAAAATATATTCATATATTATGTAGTGGAAACCATTCTTTGAAAACAAGGTTGAATATAGATGAGAGCTAAAAGGTATCCCCTGAAGATGTGGAACCTTTTGTTGCTGATAGTACAAATATTAAAGATTGATACGGAACTCGCTAAGAGAAACTGATACTACTAGGTGTGCTATGCAAAATGTATGATGCTTGAGTCGATAGGAAAGATCCCTGTATCTGTCTTTGTTGTCCGTTATATTAGTTTACATTACAAAACTGAAGTCTTTCAACCCATCCACTACACTCGAAATGCTATTATTAGGTTGTTCTGTGGAACCCAGGCCGCAGCTTCTTAAAGCTTTTGTTCATCGTTATCCCATATTTGGTTATGTTTTCAATTTATTTTCTTCGATGATATTGTCGTAAGAATCAAATGATTCTATAATACATAACTGTGATAACAATATTAGATAGTCATGCCCAAGAACATCTATAGTACACTAGCGCATGTGTTTAACCATGCACGTCTTTAATTTTTTCCTTGTGTTTGAGCCTAATGCTGCTATTCAATGTTTATATGTTCCGTTTATTCTTTTCTCTAACTTAAGCCGAGAAAATCTAACGAGAATTTGTTCGGCAAGAGAATATCTGAACGTATTATTTGAACATGCTCGAATTCATGTCACTACTTGTTCTCATGGTGACTAATCTTTTACGTGAAATTTGTGATGTTTTTTCCTCAATTGTATATTCTCTCAAACTGGGAAGCAAAGAGGGATTGGGTGGACTTTGTTGGGGGGGGGGGGGGAAACGCTATTTGGCCTTTGTGAATCTTGGCTTTCAAAGGTTCCCTGATCTGAAATGGCCCAATTTTTTTTTTTTTTTTTTTTTTTTTTAAATAAGTGGACTTAATCAGGAAGTCTGACCGCTTAAGTGGTTTGTGCCTTTAAAAAGAAGGGACACAATGTGCGCACAAAAACTCCCCAAGTGTCTTATTTTCCATTTTTGGCTATGTGAAGATTACAAAAGTTAATATAATCTAAACAATATGATCTCTTTGTACCCTAGTTGTAAACTAATAACATCAGATACAAGTATCTTAGGAACACAATTCACAACTTACCTTGGTATATGAATGGTAAGAACTGAAATAAGACCTACATATCTTCTTCATTTTCTTTCTTTTATTAAGCAACTGTCCAAATGAGGGAAAATACTTTATTTGACTTAGGGTTGTGGATGATTCCAGTCTGCAGCTATATGATTCCAGTCCGCAGCTATATGTATTAGGGTTTTTACTGCGACTACTCATTGTTTATTACCTGACTAAAAGTATGATTATGCTCTCTTACTAGTTGATATTTACTAGGTTGGCAACGACGGGGCTGGGTTCAGTTGGTCAATTAGTGAGGGGGGCCATGAAGAAGAATGGAGGCATTCAGTTGCACCAATTCCTGCAGATAAGCTTCTTGAGCTTACTCAAGCGGCAAATGATGACCAAGATATGTTAACGCAAGATGGCACTCTCCTTGCACATTCCGGTGAATTGGAGATAGGCTCCACCCTTGGTGATTCCGATGATGATGATGCTGATGACATTAGGGATGACTCTCTTTACTTTGAGAAGGAGGTAAATGCCAATGTGATGTTGATAATAATGCTAACGGTTTGGGCCCAATTGAGTTAATGTTTTTCCTTCTGCAGGTTGTAGATACTTTTCTTAGGGCTGTTCATGAACATGTAAAAGAAGACCATGTTATCTTAGAAGTAAACTCCCTACGGTATGTTATACGTCCAGCCTTTCTAGTAAATTGGATTAATGTGTTATAAATTCTATATAGTGTAGTCATGCATAAAGCATGTTCATGTTTAAGGCTAAGTGGCTTTGCATATTTTAAACCAATGATTGGAATCACTTTTAATTTCTTACTTTGCAATCGAGAATGACATTGTATCTATGATAATACTGCGGAATCATTAAGCAAGATCAAGTGAATTGGCATTCAGTAGTTAATAGATGTTTCCTATTTTTACTTAGCTGTAACTTGACCTGTAACTAGTTATATATCATTAGTCGTTTCATTTAATCCTTGTGAGGATAGAGGGTTCATATTCAGTAAAACCTTAGCATGAGTGGCACACAATTCTTATCTTTCAATCTTTCTACTCCTTTACATCTTAGTAGGCTTGAGTTTGCTTTGTTGTTTTACGTTACAGAATTTCAGTATTCATGTTCCATGACAAAGCTCAGCTTCATTTTACTCTCTCTGTGTGTATCCCAGTTCGTGAAAATTCCATTGATGTTACTGAATTTAATTCAAATGTTTCTGCAATTATCATTACCATGGTACTGAATATGCATGAAAGAGTCTGAAATGAAGAATTAAGCATATAATCTGCTTGAAGTGCATCAAATCAGTTTTTTGCTCGAAGCACAAAACTCTACTTATCTGAATCTTGAAAGAACTTAGACGTATATAATTGCAGGGAAACTTTTATCCATCCTACTTCGGGCGTGTTTCACTTTTACTATCGAACTTTATTTTATTTTATTACACCATCGTACCACAAATAGTGGTATCATATTATACCTAAATTTGTTATTTTACACCCAAATTTGTTTCATTTTTACCCTCAGATTACAAACAATGGTGTCATCTTATACCATACTCCCTCCGTCCCAGCACAAGTGACACTTTTTTCCTTTTCGGTCTGTCCCAGCACAAGTGACACTATTTACAATGGAAATGTTTTAATATATTTATATTCAATCAACCCCACTATTTAACCCCACTCGTTCTCTCTTCATTTTCCACCACTCATTTTATTCAACCAACACTACTATTTACTCTACTCATTCTCTCTCTTCATTTTCTACCACAAACCTAATACCTTTTCTTAATCTCTGTGTCCCAAAGTTGGTGCCACTTCTGCTGGGACGGAGGGAGTATATGTTATAAAATGACTTTATTGTTTGTAGTACGATGGTAAAAATGAAAAAGATAATGTTCGATGGTAAAACTGAAACCCGCCCCTAAGTACGATGGACAAATCGGAGTTTCCCATAATTGTATGTCATCATAGATTTTTCATTGAAATTGCTCATATCAGCAGTTGTTTTAGTTGTTTTCAGAAGGCATGAAAATCTTATACCATATATGTTATAAAATGACACCATCATCGAACTTCCCAAATTACCAACCACCGAAGAAGAGTGAGAGGGGAGGTGAGAGTCAACCAAGGAAGATGAGGGAGTTGTGGAGTAATAATCAAACTTCAGTAAGGGTAGTGATGGAAATGAAAATTGTTTGTTAAAATGTTTGAATAGTTAAATGGTACTATAATTATGGACGGAGGGTGTACTAAAGAGTCTACATACTACCGGAAAGAGTTCAACAATAGAGACATACTCTCTCTGTCTCGGAACAAGTATCGCCTTTTTTTGTACGTTAGTATAAAGGAACTTTGAGCAATAAATTAAGGTTGGTTTAATTATCCTAATAAAATTATAAAACTTGTTATTGATACACCATTATAAATACTATTAGTAACAATTTTTAAATTTTCATTAGAATAATTAAATTAACCTGACATTATTGCTCAAAGTTTTTGGTACTAACGTACAAAAAGGACAATATTTATAACGAGACAGAGGGAGTACAATATAAATAATAGGATAGAGATGAAGAATAATAAAATGCAGTTTATGTCATACCTTTGAGTAAGACGAAAACTTGCGTATTCATGACAAAGACCTAGGCAAAACTGCTTGGAAATCTCAGAATGTCGGGAGATCTCGAGAGAGACAAACCATAGAGGCTTAGAACAACCCCAAACGATCTGTTTCATCCGCTTAAAGAAGAAGATTTGCTTCGTGAGCTTTTGTGAATTTGGGTGCGCATGGTACTGTCTCAAACGCAGTGATTTGGAGTCAATGCTGCTGTATTGTTCGTACGATTTGTTGGATACGCTATTCTATATGTAAAATATGAGCGAGTCATAAGCATAATAATTAAAGACGAACTCAGTTGCGCTCCTAGGCTTAAGGTGCAAGGCGCACCGTGGCTCCTGAATCTATCAACATGAGGCACAGTTACCTAGTCGAGGGCCTAGCGTGCTTAAGACTGAGGCGTGCTTTGATGCTTGGCACCTAGGCACAAAAATCCCAAATCCCATTTTTTATCCTAATCTCCAGGAAGACGAGCGAACCCCAGGTCGTCGCCTACAAAAGGGAATTGTTTCGTATGAACTTATTACTTGCTCTTAGATTTTGTATCGGAATGACAAGAAGCGTTAATTATAAAATGAACCAAAAACTAAAGAGAAAAAAGAACGATATGGAACTAAAAGACTCACAAATTTCTTACATTTTGATTATTGCTTGTAGAGTATTTGCTTTTAATTGCTTACGTAGTGGGTGATAATCTGTCAAGCATCATATCAGTTTTTGTTTCCCATCTTCAGTTTGTCATACAACAAGACGTCTGAAGACTGTGCAAGCGCATTATTCTATGGAATGATGAAATTGGCTTTAGATAATCCACATAAGTCAGCTAGTATGTTTTTCTCTTCCCTCTTTTCAGTGTCTTTAATCTGTAAAGTCATTTCCTGCATTTTGAACTTCCATGTATTTTTATGCTTTGCCAGTATAGATCCTAGGAATGTACTTATGCTGCCTGGTATAGGTTTAACTTAGAATAATTCCTCGTTCATTCTTGTTCTTTCAGAACATTTCAAGCAAATATTTTTAAAGGGGGTTTGATTCATATCTGATCTTACGTAACCTAATGAACTAAAAAAATAGCAATTTCAGTTTTCTGCCAAAGTTTTTATGAGGCAGGAAGTACAAATTTCTAACAGGTATTGTAGCTATTCTGCACTATGATGGGAAAGACATTAATTAAGTAAACAAGTTAGGAATTTTTGATATTCATTCACTATAAAATGATGTTTATAATGTTCATGTCCTGAGATCTAACTGGCGAGATATGAATTTGCATGATACTTCCGCATTGTGAATTCCAGGGAAATTCACTAAGAAATGGAGATGATATAGGATAGATCTGACATGTTCAGTGCTCTCATTGTTTTTTTGAAGTCTTAGCGTGGTGTTGTATCTTTCTCAATTATACTGCAAAAGAGGTGTATGTGTGAAAATAGGTGGAACATTGAAGTGCAGATGAAATCACCAAAAATAAACTGTAGCTTAAATTTGTAACTAAGGCCTGAACATGCTGGGGCCAGCAAGCCGGACAACTTGAAAGCGTCATGTGTGTATGTCGCCGTCAACTAACTGTCAGTATCTTGGGGGGTACACAAAGTATCACAAGTTAACCCATTCAGATTGAATTCCATGATGAGGAAGTTTATTGAATTAAGTGTGGGTCAGACATTATAGACAGAACATGCTAGAAACTTGTTTAAATCTTTTTCTTCTTATTCCAATATAAATTTCAATGGTTCAAGCGAGTGAATGCCATTTATGTGCTTTTGTATCGCCAGGAAACAATTTTTGAAATGTAATGTTTTCTTGCAGGTGAATTGGTTAAAAATACAGAGGAAGTTATTATGAAATGGAAAAGACTTCTGAAGTACTACCTTCCTAGCATAGATGAAGAGGTATGCACATCTTAGAGCTCTTAATTATTTTCTCACTTGCAGTTATGTGCATTACTCATAATAACTTATTTGATTAACCATTATGCAGTAGGGTACATAATTTTTTTTTTCTTGTAGCTGTCCGCCAATCTTATCCGATGATATCTGTAAATTTTATAAGAAAGGGACTGTAGTTCAGAATTCTATAGCTTTGAATGCCCCTTAACCCTACTTTAGTCCAGAGTTCCATGTCTTTGGATGTATCTCAACTTTCAAGAACACATTTGAAAAGTTTTTGGGCGTTCATTTGGGACCGAGGTACTTGTAGTTTTTTTTTTTTTTAATGTTAATATACTCGACTGAATCTTATTCCTAACTACCTGGGTCTATGTTGGGGGCAAATAGCACATTACTACCCCGAAGTTTCACACGAATTGCAATGTAAGTCCCAACGTACCATTTGTTGCAATTTCATCTCTCATGTTGTCAGTTTGTGGCGAAGTGAGGCATTTTTGGATGGTCGTTAAATAAATTGAACGGAAGGTAACAAAATGGATGAAAAACTTGACGAGTATATTTGAAAATTACATTTCTCATCCCTGAAATTTAGTTGTTTTTAAAATATATTACTATTCTACTATTCTGTTAATTATAACGATAGGCGAAAAATTAAGCAAAACCTCCTTTCACCTAACACGTCTCCTTCCCTAATTCCTCAAACAAGATCTCCATTTTTTCGGAAAGCATCATACACTATCCCTGAAAATTCTTCCGCCCCCTCATCTTATCCTCTTATTTTCTTCCCCCATCACTCATGGCTCACCCTCCACTGTCGACTCCCCACCCTCCTATGACGTCTCTTTCTTCTATATGGCCACAATCTTCAAAGTCTAATCTCTATTTACCATCACCCTGGAGTCGAACCCACCCCTTCTCTTTTACTAGAAGGCGAATCGAACTCCATGACGAGGAACCCACCCAGTTGAGTCCAACTCTCCTAGTTTCGATGTGCCATGTCCGTTGTCGTCGTCCGAAGTTGTAGTCGGAGAAGACGAGGCGTCACTGCCCGCGCCGGAAACTGTAGATCTTAAACTGGGTGATTGTAGATCTAGAAATCTGGGTAATTGTTGAACTAAATCTTTGAAAAAAATTTCCGAAATTGTTGATTATGACGGTTATGAATGAGTCTTATTTGGTGACTTTTGTGGGAAATTAGGTTTCTTTATTGTCTTGATTAAAAAAAATTGTTGGATTAACTTGTGATGCTATGTATTATGAGTATGATAATTTTGATTTTAGATTGGTGCAGTTGTGGTTTAGTGGTGGTGATGATGATGATGAGATTGGTGGTGAGGTAGTGGTGGAGACAGTGGTGATGATATGGATGATGGTGGATATGGTGGCGGTGGAGGAGGGTGGTGGCAGGTAGAGGCAGAGGAGGGCAGTGAAGTGGTGATGGAGATTATTCTTAGTTGTTTATGGGTTTGGTTTCAGGTTGAAGATGGAAGAAAATTGAACATATTGACCCCTTAATTTATATAGAATTGATATGTTAATCCAAATGAGGTTATTGTATTTTTTTCCTATTTTTTTTAAAACAAAAAGGTTATTGTATAGTAAAATAAGTTTTACAACAAGAGAAAGTGTAAATTTATAATGAAATTGTTGCAAAATAGAAAGTCTTGAATTTCAGGGGTGGAAATTGCAGTTTTCAAATATACTCGTTAAGTTTTCAATCAACTTTGTTACCTTCCGTTTATTTTATTTAACAACCATCCAAAAATACCCCACTTTGCCACAATGATAACATGAGAAATGAAATTGCAACAAAGGGTACGTTGGGACTTACATTGCAATTCATGTGAAACTTTGGGGGAGTAATGTGCTATTTGCCCATTCTGATCTGGTACTTGTCCATCAGAATCTGGGAAGACCGGATTGTTCATTGGATTGATTAAAAATTTCTGTAAACAGAGTGGTGATACTTGGAGGCAGCCTATGACTATATTTTGGAGTCTATGTACAGTAATTCAAGTTGTATAATACACACACACACACACACATAGAGAGAGAGAGATGTATATAAATCTGCGGATTTGTTAGGATACCCACTTCATGGGTATGTTAGCAAATGGCCAAGCGTCGATCATATTGTACATGTTATTACGGAACATTGCCAGTTCAGTAAGCATTAGTATTTACGAGTATACTACACATGCTAATTGGCAAGCTAATTTTTGAATGACACAAGTCTTTGATTTTGCTTAGAAAGTCAAATGTCATAATCATATGTGTACTAGGCTAGTGATCAGACCATTGATTTCAAATTTTATTTAGACTATGGAGTTAGTCATTTAGTTTTCTCTTTTTGCTTTTCCTTTTCTTTTTCTTTGAGACCTTTTCCAATTATTGATGATACTCTTTTCCAATTATTGTTGATACTCTTTTCTTGGATGACAACAGATTGAAGTGATATTGAAATTTGAAGAAATGTGTTTGGAATCGACGGATGAGTTCTCTCCATTGTTTGTTCAGGTAGATTGATTTAGACAGTTTTACGATCTTATCGTTATTATAATTCTTATTATTGCTGTTGTTGGTGGTGTTGCTGGTGTTATTATTATTATTAGTACTATTACTACCTCCGTCCCATTTAAAGAGTAACTTTCCTCTTGGGGCAATTTTTTTTCAACCAATTGGGTATACTAACCTTCCTTTCCCATCTAGTTTCAATAAAATATTCCCTCTTTGTGTTGCATTCAATTAGCTTCTCTTTGGGCGTCAGATAAAAAGGTGCTTTTAGGGGTTGTTCCAAATTTGAAGCGGGACTAAGCTGCTGTGATTGTCTATTTATTGTTTGCTAATGTTTATTTTTTCATTATCTTGTGTACTTTATTGGACAGCTTGTCAATCTCTCATATATTCATCTCTTCAGTAATATACTCCCTCCGTCCCAAAACACCTTGCACATATTTTCCTTTTGGGTGTCCCATTGGTAAGTCCCACTTTCCCAAAATGGAAAAGATTCCCACTACTTCTCTCTCCTCTCCACTCACAACAACTATCCATTTAATATTCTCTACCCCACTTTCTCTCTCCTTCTCACTCACACCACCCACTTTTCTTACACATTTTATTAATTCCCGTGCTTTTAAAAAAGGGTGAAAGCTGTTTTGGGACGGAGGGAGTAGCTCTTTTTTATCAAACAAACAAAAAAAAAAGAGTTACCAACTTTCCTTAGTTTGTGTGTATGGTCAAACCCCGCATCTTCAAGGGGACGGAGAGAGTATATTGTTCATATGTGAAGTAACAGGCTCTAATAACCACATTGTGTTTTTAGAAAGTTCATAAATTACTTATATTTTTAGTAGCCAACAGAAATAACACCTCATACCGTAGGCAGACCTGGATAAGGAGCTCACAAATACAGTCGATACTCTAACCCCTCCTAAGAGAAATGACAAGTTATTGAATCCATAGTTAGTTAATACGTGTATTATACGCGTATTGTACGCTTATACGCGTAGATTTGGAAAAATACTTGCGTTTCCCGTCTCTTTTCCAATCATACGGATTAAAACGCATAAAATTAGAATTGAACGTTAGAAACGGTAAGAAACGTAGTATGCACGTAGTTTTAGGAAAAATACGCTAGTTAAGCTGCATGAAAAAGGGAGGAGTAAATGGATAAGGCCTTTTAATGCATAACTGACACGTCAAGGGATATTTGACATTTCAAATTACATAACATTTGAACATATCCCGATCACAATCGTGTAATTATAAGTAATTGATTCATTACTAAAAACGGCAATTAATTCCAAACTTAAATTATTATTTGTTAACTCAATTTCAATTTATTTCTAATAAAAAAAACTTATATCCAAACTTTTCGAAGGTAATTTCAATGCAATTATTTTGAAATTAAATGATCTTTCATTATAAATGTTTGTATTATTATTTACATTTGTATAATATATAAATATACTCACTCCGTCCCACTCGAAACATGATTTTAGGTCAATTTAATTATACTTTAACCAATAATTTGAAGAAAAAAACAATAATCCTAATAAAAGATTAAATATTTTTTATTGTAACACGATTAATAATAAACTCAATAACTACTTTTAGACTTTCATTAGGATAATTATTTTTATTCAAATTATTGGTCAAAGTATAATTAAGTTGACCAAGAATCTTATTTCGGGTGGGACGGAGAGAGTATATACATATACACAAACACTTATATGTTTTGTATATATACACACGTATATACATATATATTACTGCGTATTTTTACGCACGTATTTTTTACTTGAATTCATATAATACACGTTATGTTAGAAATACGTCTTTTTCATGTTTCCCTTTTTTTATCCGTATTTTTTAACATATCTTTTAAATAAAATCCGAAATGTACTCGTACGTATTCCGTTTCTTTTTTTCCTGTCCCGTACAAAACTAGCTATGATTGAATCCAAAAGTAAGATGAGGTAGACCGAGTGTCCATTGGGACAATCACTCGATCTGCAGCATTACAGATCTGCTAAATTTGGTCAAGGGTTAATCTCATCCAACATTTGATTAAGTGGTTAATCTCACCCAAAAAACATGGTCAAAGTTATTGAATGCAAAAGTTGGTTAAGTGGTTGGTCTCACCTACAATGCAATTTATTTAATTTATATATATATATATATATATATTATTAATTTAAATTTTTGGTTGAGCGCAATGTTTCTCACTCATTTTGCCTTGGTTTTTTCTTTTTAATTATTATTATTGTTTTTTTCCGAGTGCTGATAGTAGCAAAAGTTGAAGGCTGGCTAGTGGCTACTTGTTTCCTTGTATGCTGCATGGCCAAATGAATAATCACTGGTTCAGGTTATTGGATTACTAATTTAGCACAAATCATGCAGATTTTGCATCTGCTATATGATAATGATGTTATACAAGAAGAGGCGATTTTAAACTGGGCAAAGGAAAAAGAAGGGGCAGATGAATCAGATAGAAAATTTGTGAAGCAATCAGAAAAACTCATCCAAGTAAGAATCTTTGATTTACTTTCATTATTGCGGTTGATATGTTCACTATTTGCAGAGTTTCTGTATATGTTAAAAATGCATATGTAACCAAAGGCACAACCTTAATTTAAAATTTGTCTTGTATCAAAACGTTTCAAAGACATTGTTTGTGATCTGATCTTCTGACAGAGCAATCCTGATTTCTATCCGTAATTTTTCTAATGTAATGGTTTCAAAAGATTAAATTGTACTAGTACGTTATAAAGGTGGGCCGAGACTTTTATACTTTGAACATATGAGTACACATTTAATACTGTTGTATATTGGTGCAGTGGCTGAATGAAGCATCTGAGGAAGAGGATTGAGTTGCTTTTATAACACAGATGTGATTACTTCATCCTTTACCAATCAAATTTCCAAAAGTGGCTTTTGCTTTTCTAGTATTTTAAACAGGGATTGGCGGTGGTGGGTTGTGGTAGCGGGCGGTGGTGGATGGTGATGGATGGGTAAGAACATAATAACGTTTGTTAAATATGTCTGTTATATTAACGATTCTTAACCATTACAGTCACATTTGAAAATTTTAATCATACTTTTCCTTAAGCTATTCACGCCCGTTAACTATTAAATAGTACTCCCTCCGTCCCAAAATGATCACATTTGACAATTCAAACTTTTTAAGGATATGAACACTTGCTTCACTAGCCATGTTTTGTTTATGTAAATTGTAGAAATAAGAACTTTTTGGGACTTGGACAATGATACACATAGGGAAAACTTAAAGGGAAAACTCATAGTAAAACACTTTAAACCGTTTGATGAGTTTTTATTAGTGGGGCTCACAAACATTTATTACAATCCAACGGATTACAGTGTTTCACTATGAGTTTTCCCTTTGAGTTTTCACTATACATATCATTATCCTTTTTGTTTAGCTTGCTGGTTGAATGTCAAAGTGATATTTGGCTCGTAATAGTATGTAGAACAGCTTTGTCGTTTACTCATTTCTTGTTTGTGGAGTCTCAAATTGTTTTTTAGATTCATAAAAAAAATAATTTTAAAAATATTTTGAAAAGGCATAGTCGAAAAAGACGGGAGTCATATAATTATATAAATAAAGGGCAATTTTTGAAGTACTTTCTATATCCCAAAGTAAATTTGCAACTTTTTACTCCATTTGTCTCTAAATCTTTAGCTGTCCATTTTTTTAAATAAAAAAAATTGTCTTTAAATGAAGGGTTAACGACTAGGGATGGCAATTCACCCGAACCCGCTCCGCCCCGAAAAAGTAGGGACGGGTTCCAAATTTCATGACCCGAGCGGGTTCGGGTCGGGCTCGGTATTACAGACCGCCCCGACCCGTGTATGTGTTAATGTCCATTTACTAGTTTCATATCAGCCCCTCTATTCTTGCCAATTTACAAATAATCCAACTATATAATGCCCATTTAGGGTTTCATTTTCATTTATCAGTCCCTCTCTCTCCCTCAGTCGATTTTCACAATTTTCCTTCCTTGCCGTCGCCGTCGATCTTCCTTCCTTGCTGTCGCCGTCGGTCGTTCCTTCCTGCCGTCGCCGTCGCTCCCTCGGTCCGTCCCTCTCTCTCCCTCAGTCGATTTTCACAATTTTCTTTAATTTTTGTAAATACTGAATAATGTTTCCGTTTCTGCTTGTTCGTCTCAAAGGAAGAGGCCGTCGCCGTCGAGCGTTCCTCGTGCCGTCGCCTTTGCCGTCGATTGTTCCTCGTGCCGTCGATCCCTCGGTCCGTTCCTCTCTCTACCTCGATGGATTTTCACAATTTTCTTTAATTTTGTAAATACTGAATAATGTTTTGCTAAGTAAAATTTGAAATTGAAGAAGTTATTATGAATTTGAAACAAAATATCATTGTTTAACTTGGTCATTGCTCTGCTTCTTGCTGGTGTTGTGGTTCTAGTTCTAGTTTTTTGTGCTTTTTACATTAGGCCAAGGGAAAGGAAGGCGGGGCGGGGCGGGCACGGTTTCTGTAAATCTCGGGGCGGGGCGGGTTCGGGTGAAAGAATACTTCTCACGGATCGGGTTCGGTTAAAGGCAAACCCGCCCCGAACCCGACCCGTTGCCATCCCTATTAATGACAATTTAGACCCTAAAGTGATATACCACCCTTCCAAACGAACCTTGATGTTTTTTTTTCCGGCTAGATCAGACCTTGATGTGAAAAATACATGTCAGTTAAGGCCCTTTTTATAACACAAATGTGATTCATGTATGATTACTTCATCCTTTACCAATCAAATTTCCAAAAGTGGCTTTTGCTTTTCTAGTATTTTAAACAGGGATTGGCGGTGGTGGGTTGTGGTAGCGGGCGGTGGTGGATGGTGATGGATGGGTAAGAACAGAATAACGTTTGTTAAATATGTCTGTTATATTTACGATTCTTAACCATTACGGTCACATTTGAAAATTTTAATCATACTTTTCGTTAAGCTATTCACGCCCGTTAACTATTAAATAGTACTCCCTCCGTCCCAAAATGATCACATTTGACAATTCAAACTTTTTAAGGATATGAACACTTGCTTCACTAGCCATGTTTTGTTTATGTAAATTGTAGAAATAAGAACTTTTTGGGACTTGGACAATGATACACATAGGAAAAACTTAAAGGGAAAACTCATAGTGAAACACTTTAAACCGTTGGATGAGTTTTTATTAGTGGAGCTCACAAACATTTATTACAATCCAACGGATTACAGTGTTCACTATGAGTTTTTCATTTGAGTTTTCACTATACATATCATTATCCTTTTTGTTTAGCTTGCTGGTTGAATGTCAGTGATATTTGGCTCGTAATAGTATGTAGAACAGCTTTGTCGTTTACTCATTTCTTGTTTGTGGAGTCTCTCAAATTGTTTTTTAGATTCATAAAAAAAAATAATTTTAAAAATATTTCGAAAAGGCTTAGTCGAACAAGACGGGAGTCATATAATTATATAAATAAAGAGGGCAATTTTTGAAGTACTTTCTATATCCCAAAGTAAATTTGCAACTTTTTTACTCCATTTGTCTCTAAATCTTTAGCTGTCCATTTTTTTAAATAAAAAAAATTGTCTTTAAATGAAGGGTTAATGACAATTCAGACCCTAAAGTGATATACCACCCTTCCAAACGAACCCTGATGTTTTTTTTTCCGCTAGATCAGACCTTGATGTGAAAAATACTTGTCAGTTAAGGCCCTTTTTATAACACAGATGTGATTCATGTATGATTACTTCATCCTTTACCAATCAAATTTCCAAAAGTGGCTTTTGCTTTTCTAGTATTTTAAACAGGGATTGGAGGTGGTGGGTTGTGGTAGCAGGCGGTGGTGGTGATGGGTTAAGAAGAATAGAATAACGTTTGTTAAATGTGTTATATTAACGATTCTTAACCATTACGGTCATGTTTAATAAACTTTTAAACATGCTGTTACTGAGGAAGAACGTCAGGCTCAGTTCGAGGTATTGTTGCAGAATCTCAGAAATAGTGTCAACTCTGAGTCACGGGCAGGTACCGAAGTTGTTACTGAGGAACTTGAAGGACACGTGGAAAGCTTCCAACGTGATCCGCCGGTCCAGAGATTAGAAGATTCAGTTTCGAACGGTGAAGACGACGTTACAGTTGAATCCGCGAATCAGAATCTGGTTATTCAAAGTTTCCAAGGAGAGGAAGTTAGTAATAATTTTCTTTCCGTGGGTGGAGATACAGCTCGAGCAGAAACAGTGCAAGAGGATGGCGAAGATGGTCTGATTCTTTGTCCGAACGAAGCTATTCTACGAGAAACTGTGCTTAGAAGTAAAATTTTTTCGAAATATATTTTCAAATGGAGCGGTAAAATTATCATCCTTCGTCCCGTCGTGCGGAAGACTTTGATTTATTCGAAGTATTTGTTTAAGTGGGACGGAATTTTTCAAACATCAGACGATAACTCGGGGTCGAGTTCTTTTCAAGAAGGGGAGAATGATGTAGCACCGGATGGCCAAATGCAGCGCTGTGAGAAGAACTTGAGGGATTCGACAGGAATTGCACGGCCGCGCGAAGTTACATGCTCGACCGTGTGCAAATTCGGCCAAAAGAGGGAGACTCTCGACTTGATTAGCACAACCGTGCCTGTTTTGGAGCACGGCCGTGTCCGACGATTTGCCAGAATTTGTTTTCCAGTAACTTAGGATATTTTGGGTATTTTGTTAAAATAATTTTAGGGTTTTCATTTAGGGTTTCTAGAATATTCCGTAGTAGTATAAATACTTTTGTTAGGGTTTTGTAATAGAAAGCTTTTTGATTAATAAAATTATATTTACCGTTAGTGCATTTTTAGGGTTTATTCCCTGTAGCCTTCAGGCTTGTTGAAACCCTAATTCCTGGATTGGATTAGGTCAATAATCACTTCGGTAGATTATTGCTATCTCTTTAGAAGGATTTCCATCACAGTAATCCTGAAAGGTTATATTCCGCTGGTTTAAAATGGCTAAAACATATTGCTAACTTACTAAGCTATCAATTAAAGGTGAAATATCATGGTTAATCAACTTTTAATGTGACGTGTAGTCAATTACAAAACTCTTTAACTTGTGTTTCAAAACCATGTGTTAACCATTAATGTATGATATTAACTCATATCACAAACGTTGTAAACTAGATATAAAATGGCCAAAACTTATTGCTAACATACTAAGCCATCAATTAAAGGTGGAATATCATGGTGAATCAACTTTTAATGTGACGTGTCGTTCCATACAAAACTCATTTACTAATGTTATAAAACTATGTGTTAATCCTTAATGAATGATATTAACTCATATTACAAAAGTTGTAAACAAGGTATAAAATGGCCAAAACATATTTCTAACTTACTAAGTTATCAATTAAAGGTGAAATATCATGGTTAATCAATTTTTAATGTGACGTTTAGTCAATTACAAAACTTTTTAACTTGTATTTCAAAACCATGTGTTAACCAATAATGTATGATATTAACTCATATCACAAACGTTGTAAACTAGTTATAAAATGGCCAAAACTTATTACTAACATACTAAGCCATCAATTAAAGGTGGAATATCATGGTTAAACAACTTTTAAGGTGACGTGTCGTTCCATACAAAACTCATTTACTAATGTTTTGAAACTATGTGTTAACCCTTAATGAATGATATTAACTCATATTACAAAAGTTGTAAACTAGGTATAAAATGACCAAAACATATTTCTAACATACTAAGCTATCAATTAAAGGTGAAATATCATGGTTAATCAACTTTTAATGTGACGTGTAGTCAATTACAAAACTCTTTAACTTGTGTTTCAAAACCATGTGTTAACCATTAATGTATGATATTAACTCATATCACAAACGTTGTAAACTAGTTATAAAATGGCCAAAACTTATTGTTAACAATGATATCAATTAAATGTGGAATATCATGGTTAATCAACTTTTAAGGTGACGTGTCGTTCCTTAGAAAAGTCATTTATTAATATTATGAAACTATGTGTTAACCCTTAATGAATAAAATTAACTCACATCACAAAAGTTGTAAATTAGGTATAAAATGGCCAAAACATATTGCTAACTTACTAAGCTATCAATCAAAGGTGAAATATCATGGTTAATTAACTTTTAATGTGACGTGTAGTCAATTACAAAAGTCTTTAACTTGTGTTTCAAAACCATGTGTTAACCATTAATGTATGATATTAACTTATATCACAAACATTGTAAAATAGGTATAAAATGGCCAAAACTTATTGTTAACATACTAAGATATCAATTAAATGTGGAATATCATGGTTAATAAACTTTTAAGGTGACGTGTCGTTCCTTAGAGAAGTTATTTATTAATGTTATGAAACTATGTGTTAACCCTTAATGAATAATATTAACTCATATCACAAAAGTAGTAAACAAGGTGTAAAATGGCAAAAATATATTGGTAACTTACTAAGCTATCAATTAAACGTGAAACTTCATGGTTAATCAACTTTTAAAGCTATCAATTAAAGGTGGAATATCATAATTAATCAACTTTTAAGGTGACGTGTCGCTCCTTAGAAAAATCATTTACTAATGTTATGAAACTATGTGTTAACCCTTAATGAATGATATTAACTCATATCATAAAAGTTATAAACTAGGTATAAAATGGCCAAACATATTGATAATTTACTAAGCTATCAATTAAAGGTGAAATATCATGGTTAATAAACTTTTAATGTGACGTGTAGTCAATTACAAAATTCTTTAACTTGTGTCTCAAAACCATGTGTTACAAATTAATGTATGATATTAACTTATATCACAAACGTTCTAAACTAGGTTTAAAATGGCCAAAACATATTGCTAACTTACTAAGCTATAAATTAAAGGTGAAATATCATGGTTAATCAACTTATAAAGTGACGTGTAGTCAATTACAAAACTCTTTAACTTGTGTTTTAAAACCATGTGTTAACCATTAATGTATGATATTACCTCATATCATAAACGTTGTAAACTAGATATAAAATGGCCAAAACTTATTGCTAACATAGTAAGCTATCAATTAAAGGTGGAATATCATAGTTAATCAACTTTTAAGGTGACGTGTCGTTCTATAGAAAACTCATTTACTAATGTTATGAAACTATGCGTTACCCCTTAATGAATGATATTAACTCATATTACAAAAGTTGAAAACTAGGTATAAAATGTCCAAAACATATTGCTAACTTACTAAGCTATCAATTAAAGGTGAAATATCATGGTTAATCAACTTTTAAAGTGACGTGTAGTCAATTACAAAACTCTTTAACTTGTGCTTCAACACTATGTGTTAACCATTAATGTATCATATTAACTCACATAACAAACGTTGTAAACTAGGTATAAAATGGCCAAAACCTATTGCTAACATATTAAGATATCAATTAAAGGTGGATTATCATGGTTAATCAACTTTTAAGGTGACGTGTCGCTCCTTAGAAAAATCATTTACCAATGTTATGAAACTATCTGCTAACCCTTAATGAATGATATTAACTCATATCATAAAAGTTGTAAACTAGGTATAAAATGGCCAAAACATATTGATAATTTACAAAGCTATCAATTAAATGTGAAATATCATGGTTAATAAACTTTTAATGAGACGTGTAGTCAATTACAAAACTCTTTAACTTGTGTCTCAAAACCATGTGTTAACCATTAATGTATGATATTAACTTATATCACAAACGTTGTAAAATAGGTATAAAATGGCCAAATCATATTTCTAACTTACTAAGCTATCAATTAAAGGTGGAATATCATTGTTAATCAACTTTTAAGGTGACGTGTAGTCAATTACAAAACTCTTTAACTTGTGTTTCAAAACCATGTGTTAACCCTTAATGAATGATATTAAATCATATTACAAAAGTTGTTAACTTGGTATAAAAATGGCCAAAACATATTGCTAACATATTAAGCTATCAATTAAAGGTGAAATATCATGGTTAATCAACTTTTAATTTGACGTGTAGTCAATTACAAACCTCTTTAACTTGTGTTTCAAAATCATGTGTTAACCAATAATGTATGATATTAACTCATATCACAAATATTGTAAACTAGGTATAAAATGGCCTAAATTTATGGCTAACATACTAAGATATCAATTAAATGTAGAATATCATGGTTAATCAACTTTTAAGGTGATGTGTCGTTCCTTAGAAAAGTCATTTATTAATGTTATAAAACTATGTGTTAACTCTTAATGAATGATATTAACTCATATCACAAAGTTGTAAACTAGGTATAGAATGGCAAATCATATTGCTAACTTACTAAGCTATCAATTAAAGGTGAAATATCATGGTTAATCAATTTTTAAAGTGTCGTGTAATCAATTACAATTTTTTTTAACTTGTGTGTCAAAATCATGTGTTAACCATTAATGTATGATATTAACTCATATCACAAACGTTGTAAACTAGTTATAATATGGCCAAAACTTATTGCTAAAATACTAAGCTACCAATTAAACGTGGAATATCATGGTTAATCAACTTTTAAGGTGACGTGTCGTTCCATACAAAACTCATTTACTAATGTTATGAAACTATGTGTTAACCCTAATGAATGTTATTAACTCGTATTACAAAAGTTGTAAACTAGGTATAAAATGACCAAAACATATTGCTCAATTACTAAGCTATTAATTAAAGGTGAAATATCATGGTTAATCAACTTTTAATGTGACGTGTAGTCAATTACAAAACTCTTTAACTTGTGTTTTAAAACCATGTGTTAACCATTAATATACGATATTAATTCATATCATAAGTGTTGTAAACTAGGTATAAAATGGCCAAAACTAATTGCTAACATACTAAGCTATCTATTAAATGTGGAATATCATGGTTAATTAACTTTTAAGGTGACGTGTCGTTCCTTACAAAAGTCATCTATTAATGTTATGAAACTATGTGTTAATCCTTAATGCATGATATTAACTTATATCAGAAAAGTTATAAACTAGCTATAAAATGGCCAAAACATATTGCTAACTTACTAAGTTATCAATTAAAGGTGAAATATCATGGTTAATCAACTTTTAATGTGACGTGTAGTCAATTACAAAACTCTTTAGCTTGTGTTTCAAAACCATGTGTTAACCATTAATGTATGATATTAACTCATATCACAAACATTGTAAACTAGATATAAAATGGCCAAAACTTATTGCTAACATACTAAGCTATCAATTAAAGGTGGAATATCATGGTTAATAAACTTTTAAAGTGACGTGTCGTTCTATACAAAACTCATTTACTAATGTTATGAAACTATGTGTTATCCCTTAATGAATGATATTAACTCATATTACAAAAGTTGTAAACTAGGTATAAAATGTCCAAAACATATTGCTAACTTACTAAGCTATCAATTAAATGTGAGATATCATGGTTAATCAACTTTTAATATGACGTGTAGTCAATTACAAAACTCTTTAACTTGTGTTTCAACACCATGTGTTAACCATTAATGTATAATATTAACTCATAACACAAAAGTTGTAAACTAGGTATAAAATGGCCAAAACATATTGATAATTTACTAAGCTATCAATTAAAGGTGAAATAACATGGTTAATAAACTTTTAATGAGACGTGTAGTCAATTACAAAACTCTTTAACTTGTGTCTCAAAACCATGTGTTAACCATTAAGGTATGATATTAACTTATATCACAAACATTGTAAAATAGGTATAAAATGGCCAAAACATATTGCTAACTTATTAAGCTATCAATTAAAGGTGGAATATCATGGTTAATCAACTTTTAAGGTGACGTGTAGTCAATTACGTACAAAACTCTTTAACTTGTGTTTCAAAACCATGTGTTAACCCTTAATGAATGATATTAACTCATATTACAAAAGTTGTTAACTTGGTATAAAAAATGGCCAAAACATATTGCTAACTTATTAAGCTATCAATTAAAGGTGAAATATCATGGTTAATCAAATTTTAATTTGACGTGTAGTCAATTACAAACCTCTTTAACTTGTGTTTCAAAACCATGTGTTAACCAATAATGTATGATATTAACTCATATCACAAATATTGTAAACTAGGTATAAAATGGCCAAAACTTATGGATAACATAGTAAGATATAAATTAAAAGTGGAATATCATGGTTAATCAACTTTTAAGGTGACGTGTCGCTCCTTAGAAAAATCATTTACTAATGTTATGAAACTATCTGCTAACCCTTAATGAATGATGTTAACTCATATCATAAAAGTTGTAAACTAGGTATAAAAATGCCAAAACATATTGATAATTAACCAAGCTATCAATTAAAGTTGAAATATCATGGTTAATAAACTTTTAATGAGACGTGTAGTCAATTACAAAACTCTTTAACTTGTGTCTCAAAACCATGTTTTAACCATTAATATATGATATTAACTTATATCACAAACGTTGTAAAATAGGTATAAAATGGCCAAAACATATTGCTAACTTAGTAAGCTATCAATTAAAGGTGAAATATCATGGTTAATCAACATTTGTTGTGACGTGTAGTCAATTACAAAACTCTTTGACTTATGTTTCAAAACCATTTGTTAACCATTAATATATGATATTAACTCATATCACAAAGTTGTAAACCATGTATAAAATGGCCAAAACTTATTGCTAACATATTAAGCTATCAATTAAAAGTGGAATATCGTGGTTAATCAACTTTTAAGGTGACGTGTCGTTCCATACAAAAGTCATTTAATAATGTTATGAAACTATGTGTTAACCCTTAATGAATGATATTAACTCATATTACAAAATTTATGAACTAGGTATAAAATGACCTAAACATATTGCTCACTTACTAACCTATCAATTAAATGTGAAATATCATGGTTAATGAACTTTTAATGTGACGTGTAGTCAATTACAAAACTCTTTAACTTGTGTTTTAAGCCATGTGTTAACCATTAATATATGATATTAACTCATATCACAAATGTTGTAAATTAGGTATAAAATGGCCAAAACTTATTTCTAACATACTAAGTTATCTATTAAATGTGGAATATCATGGTTAATTAACTTTTAAGGTGACATGTCGTTCCTTACAAAAGTCATTTATTAATGTTATGAAACTATGTGTTAACCCTTAATTAATGATATTAACTCATATAAAAAAGTTATAAACTAGCTATAAAATGGCCAACATATTGCTAACTTACTAAGTTATCAATTAAAGGTGAAATATCATGGTTAATCAACTTTTAATGTGACGTGTAGTCAATTACAAAACTCTTTAACTTGTGTTTCAAAACCATGTGTTAACCATTAATGTATGATATTACCTTTTATCACAAACGTTGTAAACTAGATATAAAATGGCCAAAACATATTGCTAACATACTAAGCTATTAATTAAAGGTGGAATATCATGGTTAATCAACTTTTAAGGTGACGTGTCGTTCTATACAAAACTCATTTACTAATGTTATGAAACTATGTGTTAGCCCTTAATGAATGATATTAACTCATATCACAAAAGTTGTAAACTAGGTATAAAATATACAAAACATAATGTTCACTTACTAAGCTATTAATTAAAGGTGAAATATCATAGTTAATCAACTTTTAATGTGACGTGTCGTTCCTTAGAAAAGTCATTTACTAATGTTATTAAACTATGTGTTAACACACCCATAATGTATGATATTAACTCATATCACAAAAGTTGTAAAATAGGTATAAAATGGCCAAAATATATTCCTAACTTACTAAGCTATCTATCAAAGGTGAAATATCATGGTTAATCAACTTTTAATGTGACGTGTAGTCATTTTATAAAACTCTTTAAGTTGTGTTTCAAAAAGATGTGTTAACCATTAATGTATGATATTAACTCATATCACAAAAGTTGTGAACTAGGTATAAAATGCCCAAAACATATTGATAACATACTAAGCTATCAATTCAAAGTGAAATATCATGGTTAATCAACTTTTAATGTGACGTGTAGTCATTTACAAAACTCTTTAACTTGTGTTTCAAAATCATGTGTTAACCATTAATGTATGATATTAACTCATATCACAAACGTTGTATACTAGATATAAAATGGCCAAAACTTATAGCTAACATACTAAGCTATCAATTAAAGGTGGAATATCATGGATAATAAACTTTTAAGGTGATGTGTTGTTCTATACAAAACTCATTTACTAATGTTATGAAACCATGTGTTAGCCCTTAATGAATGATATTAACTCATATCACAAAAGTTGTAAAATAGGTATAAAAGGGCCAAAACATATTGCTAACATACTAAGCTATCAATTCAAGGTGAAATATCATGGTTAATCAACTTTTAATATGACGTGTAGTTAATTACAAAACTCTTTAACTTGTGTTTCAAAACCATGTGTTAACCATTAATGTATGATATTAACTCATATCACAAAAGTTGTAAAATAGGTATAAAATGGCCAAAAAATATAGCTAACATACTAAGCTATCAATTCAAGGTGAAATATCTTGGTTAATCAACTTTTAATGTGACGTGTAGTCAATTACAAAAGTCTTTAACTTGTGTTTCAAAACCATGTGTTAACACACCCTTAAAGTATGATATTAACTCATATCACAAAAGTTGTAAAATAGGTATAAAATGGCCAAAAAATATTGCTAACATACTAAGCTATCAATTCAAGGTGAAATATCTTGGTTAATCAACTTTTAATGTGACGTGTAGTCAATTACAAAAGTCTTTAACTTGTGTTTCAAAACCATGTGTTAACACACCCTTAAAGTATGATATTAACTCATATCACAAAAGTTTTAAAATAGGTATAAAATGGCCAAAATATATTGCTAAAATACTAAGCTATCAATTCAAGGTGAAATATCATGGTTAATCAACTTTTATTGTGACGTGTAATCAATTACAAAACTTTTTAACTTGTGTTTCAAAACCATGTGTTAACACACCCTTAATGTATAAAATTAACTCATATCACAAAAGTTTTATAATAGGTATAAAATAGCCAAAACATATTGCTAACATGCTAAGCTATCAATTAAAGGTAAAATATCATGGTTAATCAACTTTTAATGTGACGTGTCGTTCCTTAGAAAAGTCACTTACTAATGTTATTAAACTAGGTATAAAATGGCCAAAACATATTGCTAACTTACTAATCTATCAATTCAAGGTGAAATATCATGGTTAATCAACTTTTAATGTGACGTGTCGTTCCTTAGAAAAGTCATTTACTAATGTTAATAAACTAGGTATAAAATGGCCAAAACATATTGCTAACTTACTAAGCTATCAATTCTAGGTAAAATATCATGGTTAATCAACTTTTAATGTGACGTGTCGTTCCTTAGAAAATTCATTTACTAATGTTAATAAACTAGGTATAAAATGGCCAAAACTTATTGCTAACTTATCAATTCAAGGTGAAATATCATGGTTAATCAACTTTTAATGTGACGTGTCTCTCCTTAGAAAAATCATTTACTAATGTTATGAAACTATCTACTAACCCTTAATGAATGATATTAACTCATATCATAAAAGTTGTAAACTAGGAATAAAATGGGCAAAACTTATTTCTAACATACTAAGCTATCTATAAAATGTGGAATATCATGGTTAATTAACTTTTAAGGTGACGTGTCGTTCCTTACAAAAGTCATTTATTAATGTTATGAAACTATGTGTTAACCCTTAATGAATGATATTAACTCATATAAGAAAAGTTATGAACTAGCTATAAAATGGCCAACAGATTGCTAACTTACTAAGTTATCAATTAAAGGTGAAATATCATGGTTAATCAACTTTTAATGTGACGTGTAGTCAATTACAATACTCTTTAACTTGTGTTTAAAACCATGTGTTAACCATTAATGTATGATATTACCTCATATCACAAACGTTGTAAACTAGATATAAAATGGCCAAAACTTATTGCTAACATACTAAGCTATCAATTAAAGGTGGAATATCATGGTTAATCAACTTTTAAGGTGATGTGTCGTTCTATACAAAACTCATTTACTAATGTTATGAAACTATGTGTTAGCCCTTAATGAATGATATTAACTCATATCACAAAGTTGTAAACTAGGTATAAAATAGCCAAAACATATTGCTAACTTACTAAGCTATCAATTCAAGGTGAAATATCAAGGTTAATCAACTTTTAATGTGACGTGTCGTTCCTTAGAAAAGTCATTTACTAATGTTATTAAACTATGTGTTAACACACCCATAATGTACGATATTAACTCATATCACAAAAGTTGTAAAAAAGGTATAAAATGGCCAAAACATATTCCTAACTTACTAATCTATCTATCAAAGGTGAAATATCATGTTTAATCAACTTTTAATGTGACGTGTAGTCATTTATAAAACTCTTTAACTTGTGTTTCAAAACCATGTGTTAACCATTAATGTATGATATTAATTCATATCACTTACTAGGTATAAAATGCCCAAAACATATTGATAACATACTAAGCTATCAATTCAAGGTGAAATCATGGTTAATCAACTTTTAATGTGACGTGTAGTCAATTACAAAACTCTTTAACTTGTGTTTCAAAACCATGTGTTAACCATTAATGTATGATATTAACTCATATCACAAACGTTGTAAACTAGATATAAAATGGCCAAAACTTATTGCTAACATACTAAGCTATCAATTAAAGGTGGAATATCATGGTTAATAAACTTTTAAGGTGACGTGTCGTTCTATACAAAACTTTTTAACTTGTGTTTCAAAACCATGTGTTAACCATTAATGTATGATATTAACTCATATCACAAAAGTTGTATAATAGGTATAAAATGGCCAAAACATATTGCTAACATGCTAAGCTATCAATTAAAGGTGAAATATCATGGTTAATCAACTTTTAATGTGACGTGTCGTTCTTTAGAAAAGTCATTTACTAATGTTATTAAACTAGGTATAAAATGGCCAAGACATATTGCTAACTTACTAATCTATCAATTCAAGGTGAAATATCATGGTTAATCAACTTTTAATATGACATGTTGTTCCTTAGAAAAGTCATTAACTAATGTTATTAAAATAGGTATAAAATGGCCAAAACATATTGTTAACATACTAAGTTATCAATTCAAGGTGAAATATCATGGTTAATCAACTTTTAATGTGACGTGTAGTCAATAAGTTACAAAACATCTTTAACGTTAGTCAATTACAAAACTCTTTAACTTTCTTTCATAGCCATGTGTTAACCATTAATGTATGATATTAACTCATATCACAAATGTTGTAAAATAGGTTTAAAATGGCCAAAACATATTGCTAACTTTCTAAGTTATCAATTAAAGGTGAAATATCATGGTTAATCAACTTTTAATGTGACGTGTAGTCAATTACCAAACTCTTTAACTTGTGTTTCAAAACCATGTGTTAACCATTAATGTATGATATTAACTCATATCACAAACGTTTTAAACTATATATAAAATGGCCAAAACTTATTGCTAACATACTAAGCTATCAATTAAATGTGGAATATCATGGTTAATCAACTTTTAAAGTGACGTGTCGTTCTATACAAAACTCATTTACTAATGTTATGAAACTATGTGTAAGCCCTTAATGAATGATATTAACTCATATTTCAAAAGTTATAAACTAGGTATAAAATGTCCAAAACATATTGCTAACTTACTAAGCTATCAATTAAATTTGAGATATCATGGTTAATCAACTTTTAATGTGACGTGTAGTCAATTACAAAACTCTTTAACTTGTGTTTCAACACCATGTGTTAACCATTAATGTATCATATTAACTCATATCACAAACGTTGTAAACTAGGTATAAAATGGCCAAAACGTATTCCTAACATACTAAGATATCAATTAAAGGTGGAATATCATGGTTAATTAACTTTTAAGGTGACGTGTCGTTCCTTAGAAAAATTATTTACTAATGTTATGAAACTAGCTACTAACCCTTAATGAATGATATTAACTCATATCATAAAAGTTGTAAACTAGGTATAAAATGGCCAAAACTTATTTCTAACATACTAAGCTATCTATAAAATGTGGAATATCATGGTAAATTAAGTGTTAAGGTGACGTGTCGTTCCTTACAAAATTCATTTATTAATGTTATGAAACTATGTGTTAACCCTTAATGAATGATATTAACTCATATAAAAAAAGTTATAAACTAGCTATAAAATGGCCAACAGATTGCTAACTTACTAAGTTATCAATTAAAGGTGAAATATCATGTTAATCAACTTTTAATGTGACGTGTAGTCAATTAAAAAACTCTTTAACTTGTGTTTAAAACCATGTGTTAACCAGTAATGTATGATATTACCTCATATCACAAACGTTGTAAACTAGATATAAAATAGCCAAAACTTATTGCTAACATACTAAGCTATCAATTAAAGGTGGAATATCATGGTTAATCAACTTTTAAGGTGACGTGTCGTTCTATACAAAACTCATTTACTAATGTTATTAAACTATGTGTTAGCCCTTAATGAATGATATTAACTCATATCACAAAAGTTGTAAACTAGGTATAAAATAGCCAAAACATATTGCTAACTTACTAAGCTATCAATTCAAGGTGAAATATCATAGTTAATAAACTTTTAATGTGACATGTCGTTCCTTAGAAAAGTCATTTACTAATGTTATTAAACTATGTGTTAACACACCCATAATGTATGATATTAACTCATATCACAAAAGTTGTAAAATAGGCATACGAAGGCCAAAACATATTCCTAACTTACCAAGCTATCTATTAAAGGTGAAATATCATGGTTAATCAACTTTTAATGTGACGTGTAGTCATTTATAAAACTCTTTGTTTCAAAACCATGTGTTAACCATTAATGTATGATATTAACTCATATCACAAAAGTTGTGAACTAGGTATAAAATGCCTAAAACATATTGAAAACATACTAAGCTATCAATTCAAGGTGAAATATCATGGTTAATCAACTTTTAATGTGACGTGTAGTCAATTACAAAACTCTTTAACTTGTGTTTCAAAACCATGTGTTAACCATTAATGTATGATATTAACTCATATCACAAAAGTTGTAAAATAGGTATAAAATGGCCAAAACATATTGCTAACATACTAAGCTATCAATTTAAGGTGAAATATCATGGTTAATCAACTTTTAATGTGACGTGTAGTCAATTACAAAACTCTTTAACTTGTGTTTCAAAACCATGTGTTAACCATTAATGTATGATATTAACTCATATCACAAAAGTTGTAAAATAGGTATAAAATGGCCAAAACATATTGCTAACATACTAAGCTATCAATTCAAGGTGAAATATCATGGTTAATCAACTTTTAATGTGACGTGTAGTCAATTACAAAACTCTTTAACTTGTGTTTCAAAACCATGTGTTAACCATTAATGTATGATATTAACTCATATCATAAAAGTTGTAAAATAGGTATAAAATGGCCAAAACATATTGCTAACATACTAAGCTATCAATTCAAGGTGAAATATCTTGGTTAATCAACTTTTAATGTGACGTGTAGTCAATTACAAAACTCTTTAACTTGTGTTTGAAAACCATGTGTTAACACACCCTTAATGTATGATATTAACTCATATCATAAAAGTTGTAAAATAGTTATAAAATGGCCAAAATATATTGCTAACATAGTAAGCTATCAATTCAAGGTGAAATATCATGGTTAATCAACTTTTATTGTGAAGTGTTTTCAATTACAAAACTCTTTAACTTGTGTTTCAAAACCATGTATTAACCATTAATGTATGATATTAACTCATATCACAAAAGTTTTATAATAGGTATTGAGTAGTCGACCCTCTGCCATGAGACAAGTTGACTAATTTGAGACAATTTGAGTAGTCGACCCTCCGTCATGAGATAAGTTGACCAGTTTGTGTAGTCGACCCTCCGTCATGAGATAAGTTGATAGTTACCCTCGAGACGACCCTCTCTGATAGAGCCAAGTCGATCGAGTCTAGCCTCTGAGCCATGCCCATCATTTGAGCCTCTAAGCCATGCCAGCCCCCTTTGGTCAACCCCCTCCGAATAGGGCCAAGTTGACCAAGCCCGGCCTTTGAGCCATGCCTTTTTAGGAAAGGATAAATGGATATCCACCTAAGGCCCATAGGTTTGAGTAGCCTTAAAATCTCTCACCCGAACTACGTTAGGCTTGATTCCCTCGAATAGGGATACGTAGGAATCCTATACCTCTAGGTCCAGCCATAGAACAAATCGGCTATGCCGTCCTCCCATCAAAATGGGATGCTTATAGGTTTGAGTAGCCTTAGAATCTCTCACCCAAATCGGCTATGCCGTCCTTCCATCAAAATGGGATGCTTATAGGTTTGAGTAGCCTTAAAAATCTCTCACCCGAACTACGTTAGGCTTGATTCCCTCGAATAGGGATATGTAGGAATCCTATACCTCTAGGTCCAGCCATAGAACAAATTAGCTATGCCGTCCTCCCATCAAAATGGGATGCTTATAGGTTTGAGTAGCCTTAGAATCTCTCACTCAAATCGGCTATGCCGTCCTCCCATCAAAATGGGATGCTTATAGGTTTGAGTAGCCTTAGAATCTCTCACCCAAATCGGCTATGCCGTCCTCCCATCAAAATGGGATGCTTATAGGTTTGAGTAGCCTTAGAATCTCTCACCCAAATCGGCCAAGCCATCCTCCCATCAGATTGGGATGCTTGTTTTATCAACAACCTCGCTTTCTTCAAAAGCGACGTTGCCGAGGGGCTCTGTAAGTACCCCAATCTGAAATCGACCTACTTTAGAGGAATTCTTGGTACCATTTAGGGATAAACCAATGGACCAGGACCTCACTAGGATAAACCTGATATTCCAGGACTGAACTGGAATTAAACTTGGAAAAATCCAGAAGCTCGCCAAGTCGAGTCGTGTGAATGGTTTGGGCACATGAGGTCCCTAGCCGTACGACTATGTTGGGCACCCCCAGCCTCTATAAATTTAACCCCATGCTGATCATTTCAGGGGGGATAAAACGTTTTGGAGTTGTTACTCTGCCAGTTTGAGAGCAGAAAGTGAGTTATACACATATTTGAGTGATAAGAGAGGAAGATAGGCATAACCATCATATGTGAAGCCTCCTTCTCCCCATCTTCTTCTTCATCTCAAACTATCTTTTATCTTTGTTAATATTACTTGTTCATTTTGTATTATTTCTTCTTGTTTTTGCAAAGTCTTGTCCATTTCAAGCACTTTACATTTCTTGCAAGTCTTGTCCATTTCAAGCACTATATCTATATATTATACAAGTCTTGGCCTTCCAAGCTATATATATTATGATTATATATGTATGTGATCCAAATCATGAGGTGATTCAAGGTGCCCTTCACACCTAGTGTGTGATTTATGGGATAAAACCTAGGATGATCATGATTTGTTACATTTCATGTTGATGTTGTTCTTGTTTGGCCATAAGAGTCATGATTGGGGGATAATGTTTCAATCTTTATCATCCCAACCATGACCTAGCTATAAATCACCAAGTATGGGACATAAAGATTTGATATTTGTGTTATATTTGTGTCCCTAATGGTTTAAACTTGCATAATAAGTCCATTTTGGTGGTAAAGTTTCAATCTTTATCCACCAAAATGGTCATTTTGGCCTAAATGCCATGTTCATCAACTTTTCATAAATTTCTCCAATGATTGCCTTTGATCACACCCAAATCTTTGTTTTTGGGGTTCCTTTGGTGATCAAAGTGCATAGGAATGAACCTTCCAAAGTCTTGTTATTAATCATAAACTGAAAATCAACATTCCAGTCCAGTTTCAGCAAAGATACTCTGGTTTGACTGAAACTGGACTATTTTTCTGATAAACTGTAAAAATGCCCTGGAGAGCCCTCCCCATCCGTACGGCTACTTTAGCCGGGGAGGACATTTTCCAGTTTCTTCCTTTTTGACCAGAAAGTTTGCAAAATAAACCTTTTCTGTTAAAAAATTAACTGGTTTTGTCAAAACAGTCAGTTTCTCCCATTTTGAAAACACACACACACACAAGCACTTTCGTTAAATAACATTAGGAAGACTCGGCTTTGTCCGAGGCGGCTTGGGTGACGTGAAACTCTTCCCATGACGTAACCTGACCTCCAAACTAATAGAATCTCCAACCTTTTCTTTTGTTGGGTTAAATAATTAACAAAAGCAGCGACTCCGTTATGTTTTGTGAGATAACCGTGTTTGGCGTTTCGCCCCCAAAACACGTCGCATTTTCCACGCGCGGGGGCGGGATCCTTACAGGCATGACCTCATTTTAATGAGGGATCTCGGACCTTAGCCTCGGGCTTAAAGATGATTAGGATGGGTCAAGCATTAGAGCTTAATGACGCGGTGTCAACATATCCTTAATACATGACTTCAATTAATTATGGTTGGAATTAACGCATAAGTCAAGGACCGGGTCAAAGATGACCTTGGTCACACTTGTTTTCACAAGGAGTCGTGAATTGGGCGTTAACTTGGCCATAATTAGCGTTTGGACACGTATTAGGGACGTGATGACGTGAGCTAGACCAAAAACCAACCAAGGTCACGGTATTTGTGTGTCACGGACATGTGTGGTTGACTCGGCTCGGAAGGGGAGGTGGAATGGACCCGTGCGCGCGAGAAGGGTACAAGAGCACCAATCAAGCTGCATCGTGGCATCCATCCCGGGTTTAAAGGGTTTTTGGAACGTGCACAAGGTCAAGTGCGCATTGTGTGAAGCCTTCTATGTTCCCTTTTGAGTCAAAATATAAATTTTCAATTTGTTTTACTATCATGAACAATGTATGAACAATATATGAACACGTATAATAAACAAGAATTTTCACAAGTAATCAAGCAAGGATATGAGCAAGCAAGGATCAAAATTTTGTACATGGAAAGGTTGTGCACAACCAAAAAACCAAAATTTTTTGCAAGAGGAGCAAGGCCTTTTAAAAATTGATTTTTACAAAAGATTGTGCACAACAAAAGGATTTGAAAAAAACCAAACTTTCACAAAATGGGGTTATGAACAATGAGGCCTTGAAAACCCAAAATTTTATGTTCAAAAATTTGTGCATAACCAAGCTTTGGAAATCCATTTTGGATAAGAAAATGAAGGTAAATGTGCACAAGAAAGGCTGTAAATGGAACCTGGACAAGAAGAAACGCAAGGGGACCATCAGAATGCTTCTGCCCTGCACAAAATTGTTAGCTTGAAGCATTCTGTGGGCCCAAACTAGCCGTACGGCAAAAGCAATAGCCCCATTATTTTTGCAAATTTTCAACTTCTGATCATCAAGACCCAGTTTATTGCATTTCCAAAACAGTTTCACTCCCAAAAATCAAAACAGAAACTTAAAACACACACAAAATAAGCATAAAGTCAACAAACGGGGACGGGAGTTTGACCCACACAAGAATGCCCCCGAATCTTCTAAAAAGAAGTTCGAGAACATACTATTCCCCAGCAGAGTCGCCACTGTAAGATACCCACGGGAAAATGGGAAAGTTCCCTCGAGAATCAAACACGGTATCCTTATTTTCAAATAAAACGGAGTCGCCACGTTAGTTTAACTTTAAACCCAAACTTAACGAAAAATGGTTAGAGACAAAGGATTCGGAGGTCAGGTTACACTTTGGGAAGAACTTAACCGGTAGTTCACCCAAAGTGCCTCGAAAAACCGAGTCTCCCTAATTTTGTTAACCAAAATTTTGCAAGTGTGTGTGTGTGTGTGTGTTCTTGAAAATGGGAGAAACTGACTTTTAATAAAATCAGTCAGAAACTTAACAAAAAAAGGGTTGTTTTGTAAGCAGTTTAACAAAAGAGGGAAGAGACTGAAAAGTCACCCCTCTGACCAAACTAGTCGTACGACTAGGAGGGTCATCCCTGGGGTTTTTACAGATTGCCAAGAAATCGGTCCAATTTCAGGCAGAAACAGAGCATTCTGCTGAAACTGAACTATTTTACATCTTTCCAATTTATTTACTTACACAAAGCTTGAATTAAGTCATCCCTATGCTCTTAATCACTAATTAATCATCAAAACACAAGGTTTTGGGTGTGATCAAGGCAATAATTGGGGAAAAAAAATAGGAAAGGTGATGAACATGGCATTTGAGCCAAGATCATCATTTGGATGGTTAAAGATTGGAACTTTAGCACCCAAATGAATAATTCATCCAAGGAAAGCCTTAGGGAAACAAGAAATCAACCTTTAGATGGATAAAGATTGAATCTTTACCATCAAAAGGGACATTATTATGAGTTGATCAAGACTTTGAATGGTAAAGATTGAGACTTTACCATCCAAAGTTAATCAAACTCAAGTAAATCAACATAAATATAAAGACTTGGAAGTAAATTGCATTAATATAAATGACAATGAGATAAAGATGCATTAAACATAACAAGACTTGATCATCATGGTTTGTAACCCATAATCACACTCTAGGCATGAAAGGCACCATTGATGACTCCAAGGCTTGGTTCCATTTCATAATATTTGCAAGAATAATAAAGACATAATATAAATAAAGCAAAAGGAAATGAAGTATGAGATGAAGAGAAGATGGGGAGAAAGAGGCCTCACCAATTTTGGTTCTAAGCCTATCTTCTTTCTCTCTTTTTTACTCAAGAATGTGTTTATGTGTTTAACCTGCCCTCAATTCGACAGAGTTTACACTCACAAAATGATTTTCTCCCCCCTTGAAATGATCAGCAGGGGTCCGTATTTATAAGGAGTGAGGATGCCTAAACCAGCCGTATGGCTAGGCCCCTCTAGTCCCCAAACTATCCGTACGGCTTAGCCTGGCGAGCTTCTGGATTTTTCCAATTTTAATTCCAGAGCAGTCCTGGAATTTAGGTTTATCTTAGTGAGGTTCCAGCCTATCAGTTTATCCCTGAAATGTCAATGATAAGATAAGAATAGTAATATCCGTCAAATATATATAATATTTGTTAGCCTATTTAATGGGTTTTGTTTGTCTTCTTCCTCACCCTTCACACTCTTCAATCGCCACCCACCACCGTCAATCTACCACCCATCAACCACCAGAAGATTTTAAATTTCATCATAATTTAAAATTTAAAAGCCAAAATTGTATTTGAGCCCATCCCAATTCAAATCACCACCCATCCTCATTTAAATCATTTTGTAAAGCAAAAGCAAAACCTAACCCTTTCGTTTCATGACTTAAGTGCAGCATTCTCTCCTTCAATTCCATCTCCGATCAACTAGAGATCTAACCCCCCTGTTCATCGCTTATGTTCTCTGACTAGCATCTTCTGCTACCCTCTGTTCTATCTTCTTTAGTATCTCCTCTTTGGGAAAAGAAAAAGAAACCACACCTCTCTCTATCTGGTGTCCACGACGACGAACCTCACAAATCTGGCCCTTGTTCTTGTCGACGACACTTCAGCAGGTCCGCCGGCCTCACAAACAAATCTGAGCTCAATTTGGGTTTCAGTTTTTTAATTTAGGGCTTCAACCTTTCAAATTTAGGGTTTTAATTTTTGAATTTAGGCTTCAAATATTTGAATTTAGGGTTTCAATTTCTTGTTCATAATAGTATCTTCTGGGTTCTTGTTTAGAAACACCATTGTTAAACTCCTTTGTTAGTGTGTTTTGAAAATTTTAGCGATTGTTCCTTTGATTCTGTTTTTTTTGTTGTTGTTGAATCTGTTCATTTGACTTTGTTAAATTCTAACGGTTGTTAGTTTATTCCTTTAAATGTTTCCATATTAACATTCAGTTAATGAAATTTAACTTCATCCAACTTAATTGCATTATTTGTAACATGGCATATAAGTATGTACAATTATGTTGTTAATGGAGAGGGAGAATAATAAAGTTACAAAAAATGGCTACAAAACGTGACTTACAAAATGAGGTGTCATAATTGTATTGGTGTTTTTAATTAGAGTGTGTCGGGTCCACTATCGATGTAGCCAATAAAATATTGCCACCACATGTAACGCCTGTCCTAATTCCTGTTAAATTCTTAACTTGCATAATTATATACTATTTTATTTGAGTTAATTATTTAACTAATTGAGCAAGTTTAGGTCCTAATTGTTTAAGTTAAAACTATAGGGTCATTTGTGAAAAATAAAGTTTAGGGGCCTTTTTGTTAAAATTGAAACTTGAAGGGCCTTTTTGTCAAAAGTGAAACTTGAGGGGCCTAATTGCAAATCTTGAAAGTTTATAAGGATAAAGCTTGGTTGCCTTTTCTCTGAGCATTGTTTTCCCCAAATTCTCTCTCGTACGTTCTCTCTGTCTCAGAAGAAAGTTAGGGTTTACCCTATTCTCGACCCCTCTTGCTTAATTATGCCTCTGTTCGAAAATCTGACTCCGTATAAATGATCAGGGCGGTGAGTAGAGCATTTCCTGCCGAACAAAAATTAGTTTGGGTGAATTTGATTTCGGATTAGGTAAGTCACTAGCTTCCCCTTGCTTGTAATAACATGCCTATATGTTATTCTTGATACTTGTGCTTGTTAGTTTCGTGTTTGGAGTGACTTTTGTGATACTTGTAAATTTGGGACAGAGGGAGTATTATAAATCTCTCTGTAGAAAAGAAGGAAAATAAACTTGAAAGAAAGTTATACTCGTACTTGTGAGACGGTGAAATATTAACTTGATTAAATATTTATACAAGTATATTAGAAAAATTATACTTATAATTGTGGGACGGGGAAATAAATGAAAGTATCCCTAAATGAGTATATTAGTATATTAGAAAATTATACTTATACTTGTGGGACGGTGAAATATTTAAATGGAATAAAAGGAAATTATCCTATTATTTATGGGATGGTAAAAAGAATGAAAGTATCCCTACAGAAGTGTTGTGGGTATGTTAAAATGCACTCTTGAATGTTAGGGAGTGTTAGTAAGTTTATATTCCTACTTGTGGGACGGTGAAATAATAAATTGCTTGAGAGAAATAAAATTTCGAATTTTAGTACCTTGGGGGACCGCCCATGTTTGGCCAGGCGACCGCCCATCTATCTGAATGATTTTACTCTTAAAATGTCTTGTTTTGGGCGACCGCCCATATGATTTTGTGCGTCCGCACACCTGCCCTGATGAACAAAAGTCTTGAATAAAGTTTGATTAAGCTAGACTTAACCCTTGTTAAGGCATATAGCCTTAGTATAAGATGTCCTAGCACGTGTTGTGACACCTTAGGGGCATCAGAAGTGAATCTTGAATATGATTACTCATTAAATTAAAATTAGAACTTGAATATCAAAGTAAGAACTCTTTTAATTGTCTTGAAAGTGCTATGAACAAGCACTAATGTGTTATATGTGTCTTGATTCCAATGTTTGTGTACCTTAGGGGCACTAGAACAATGTCTTGAGCTTGAACATCCAAAGTATAGGGTGGTGAACTTGTAAGTATGAGATGTATAACTCATCTACTTAGCGTGAACTTGAAGTATAAGACAATTAAATCTTGTACATGACTTGAATATCCAAAGATTGGAATAATAACTTGAGTATAAGATAATTAATTCTTGTACATGTCTTGAACATCCAAAGAATTGGATTGAGAACTTGAATGTAAGATGATAAAATCTTGTACATGACTTGAAACCAATATATGTGTATGGTAATGAATTTGAAAGTGCTATGAATAAGCACTAACGTGTTAGAACTATCCTTGGTATGTATGTGCAAATCTTGCATATAGCTACTTGATAAAATGTGGCTTCTTGACTACTTGATATATGGTATGAATAACCAAAGAATTGGAATGTGGAACTAGATAGAGAATGAACAACTCTATTACATACTCGAATCTAATACATGTGTATTGAAAGTGCTATGAACAAGCATTAATGTGCTAGTAATTGATTTTAATCGTGCATATACTCAATAAAGTATATAAGTATAAGAAAATATCCTGTTCTGAGATGGGTTCCTAAGAAATAGGAGACTAGTGTAATATGAAGATAATTCATAAAATTATGATTATTACGATTTAAGTCAACGAGAATGATTCCAAAACACAATATGTGTTGGAAAATGTATTCGATGATTAGCGATAAATATACGCGAGATATGATTGTGACTAGGTACAATACAACCTATTCGACTAGGTGCTTAGAGTCTAAGATGTTGGGCTCTACTTGGAAGTAAGGGTATCGTGATAGACACATTAGTGTGTTAAAGGTTATATGAATATGTACGTGCAAATATTTCATATGACAAAGTGATATAGTATGACTTACTCTACTACTTGCTTGGGGTCTGTTATTAATAGACTCTAATTTGGCTTGATTGTGTTACGTGAATACATTATGTGCCATTGTTATACTGATTTGTATTCGCAATTATTGCGTATGTGTACTTGTATTTTGTGAGCACATGATTACATGGTTCATGAAGAGCTAGTCCACTACTTTTGGACTTAGTTCTACTCTCGTAGTTCAAGTAAATACTACTTGTGCATTCTTATGTGAGTCCAGCTGGTCTTTGCTTGTTCGGAGATATATAGGTTCACGCTTATCGCGAGTGCTGGGGCTAAGTGATAATCGGGGATCTATGTATCTGCGCTTGACCCCTTACTACAGGCCATAGTAAGGGCATAACTTCCTTTATTAGAGCAATACGCATGATAAAAATGAATGCTAAACTCGTGAACACCTCGTGAATCTTGTTCTTGAGAGTGACACTGGTTACCGGGTCCTTTTGTGTACTGCACAGCAGCAACTTGATTAATCGTGATTTGTCAACTGCAATAAGCAACGACAACAATGGTTTACTTGGGAGGAATAAGGTTGGAATATCCTTTGTAACGTGATAGTTTAGCCTTATGTGCTAGCTACTTGATGAGTTGGCTTAGCCTCTCATATACTTGTTACTTGATGACATCTTGAGCATGATTACTCGATAATCTTCTTGATTTGCATGATTACATGATAACATGCTATGTACTTGTATCTAGTAACTTACTGAGATTTATCTCACCCCGTTCCTTGTTTATTTGTTTCCCCCCCCAAGGAAAACAAGTGGTAATATGTTGTGAGGCTCGACTTAGCAGGGGCCTACTTGGAAGGTTGTTCTTATTGGGGATTGTTATCCTTTCCAGTTTTGGTGAGGACGATTTTGTATCAGTTGTTTAGACTCAGTATCTTGGGTAGACTTGCATAGTACTTGTGTATAACCACATTTGGTTTAAATTTCTTGGTATAGAACTCGTTGTGAGCTATCTTAGCTCGTTCCTCTTGAGTATATATATGATGTCAGCTTGATATAAGCATATGTCATTCAGTTTCTCATTTCTTGTTAGTCACGCGCACCAGGTTCGAGGTTCTATTAGGGAACCCCGGGACTTGGGGGCGTGTCACCACATCTTGTATCCTTCATTTTGTAACCTTCTTTTGTAAGCCTAGCATTGCCCGAATGGAGAGTATGTTACCTTTAGTGTAATAGAGGGTGTAATATGTGCCATAAAGTTGTAATTATCTCAAAAGTAAATGGGGTAAGTATTTTTTGTTTGTAAGTTTGAATCATGTTAGAATACTCCCTCCGGCCACATATATATATATATTAAAAAAAACACTTATTAAGAAAGTAGTTAAAGTTAGTTATTTGTCTTTTTAAATAAAAACATGTTAAAATTACTAATATATCCTCATATTAAATGTGTAATAAATGTGCACTTGTATTTGAAAATGAGTAATTAATTAAGAGTATTTCTTGTAAAAGATTATTAAATACAGTTAATCCGATGAGTTTTGTATTGAAACTAAGAAAAGTTGCTTATATTTAGGGCAAAAAAAAAAAAAATCTAACTTTTTTGCTTATATTTGTGGCCAGAGGGAGTACTAGTTTATAGGGGTTGTAGTTTGAATTTTAACACTTGGGCTCTTACAAATCTACATAATCATTTGGTGTGTGCCAACTGTGCAATGACATTGCCAAATAAGCAAATGGTAGCGAGTCCGCATGCCACATCATTAACAGTGAGATCAACGTTTAACTGACGGAAGGATGACATAATCAACGAAAACAATAGTTCAATGATTCTTAAGTAAAAAAAATGATTTACATCCCCAGTAACTTCTCCCAAACAACTTCTGAATCCTCTCCATTGTTGGTTACAGAATTTCCTATCTTCATCTTCTTCTTCAAACAACATCAGATCCAATCTGCTTTTCTTTTGTTTTGAGAAATTTTTAATCTGTTCCCCTTGTTCGTTCCGTATTGTTCGTTCTGTATTGATTTGTCTAACCTGATTTCACATTTATTAATTGTTATTTTGCAATTAATAAATGTGAAATCAGGTTTTTAAATCTAGTTTTTAATAATGTTTGTCGTTGTTGTATTTGTGTTGTTTTTCTCTCCATATCTATATGTGAGAGCCTTTGATTTCCCTCCGTTGGTGAGGGCCTGTGATTTCCCTCCGTTGTTGAGGGCCTGTGATTTTCCTCCATTGTTGAGGGCTTTATGTATTGTTTTTGTTGTTTTTAGAATTATGGAAAAGTCTGAATCTGACGGAGCGAAGCAAAAAAGGGATAGAAACGCAATACTTCATCAAGATGTTCATGAAGTCCAGCGTTTCGAATGGTGGAATTTTTCGAAGTCAGATTTCGTTAAGATTATCTGTTGCAAGGATGGGCTTAGTAGGCATATTCATTTTTCTTTGCAATTGACAAGTCAAAATGCCAATATGTTGCCAAATGTAATATCTAGGGCAGCGTTTGTAATTGCGAGCCCCACTGTTTGGGTCGAACTTCTGACTTCTGTGGACAGTCGACTTCTAAACGTTTGTTATTATCGTTAATAATATGTTTCTTTTGGTTTAAAAAAAAAAGTAAAAAAAAATGATTTAGTGACTAAATAGTAAAACTTAAACTAGTTGAGGGACGAATAATGTACTTTTCTCTTGAAGTTGGACGAGATTACCTACTGCTGTATTGATTCAATTATGAGCAAAACAATCATGAAAATAAATTGTCTAGGGATGAATTTGATGTTCAATATGTACTTATTAATGCATTGTCTATAATATTTCATGATGATTGGGGAATTTAACATGCTAACAAATAATGATAATAGTTTTTTTGAGGTACAATTTTTACTAGTACTTGTTGTAAAGGTGCTTTTTGTTCTTACAATTAATCTATTATCTGACATAGTTTTTGCCTCTGATTTGTGTTCCTAGAGACGAAGGAATTTTTGAAAGAAAAACATGTAGAAGGATATTTAGGATTTTGACTTGTATTTGACGATAAGAACTACAAAGTGAAATTACTATTTGGTGACAAATCAGGATCTTTGTGTATAGTTCATGAGAATGCTTTCCAGAAGTGGTTCAACCACCATTTCCTTGATCAATGCATGATATTCTATGCGTGAATTCAAAGATGGATAGTATTCCACTGTGGGTATTCAATTCTATTTTTTATGGTGATAAGTTGCGAAGTCATGTTTAAGCCCATTGAGGTGAGATTTAACTTTCATACTCATTCATTAACTTGTGGATAACCTGTGTTTATTTTTCCTGCTTCTGATCTTTGCGTTTGTGTTTTCATAATGTATCTTACTGCAACAGTATGCCACTGCCAACGAAGCTTTTTTCCCGCCGGTTGAAATGGTAATATGATTTTGACTTTTAAATATACATACACCCTCCTCCAGTGCTAGCAAGCAGAAGCACATAGTACGCTCTCATTCTCCTAAACATTACCATTTTCTGTTCCTATTGAATTTACTTTCACGAAATGTGGGTTTTGGCATTTTATATTTAACTTTGTCTCATCACATCCTTTGCACTTAATTATCTAGGACTGATAACGTGATAGGGTTCTAAGTTGACGAGGATGTAGGTAGATAAGGTAGTGATGACCTGGCTCCAAACAAATGTTCTATATCACACCGGGCTATGTAAATTCTAGTATCCTTGAATTTTTGGGGTTATGAAACTTGATTTCTTTCTCTTTGGCCGAACCATTAAAGTATACACACAATGGAGCTCCTTTTTGTTTCTCTCCTCCCCAGCTAATTCCATAGTAGAATGCTTTTATAGCTCTGAAGTTTTATGCAGTGTTTTCTCAGTGCTATTCATGTGTACATACATTCATAATAGTTGTTACAGTTTCTTTTTCTTAAATTAGTATTGGCCCTACTTCTTTTGGTATCTGCACATGAGTCATGACATCTGGAAATCATAATATTTTCTGATTCAATGGTATGTGTAAGTGTAGCAGATAATTGTTTATGTACTTCTTATGCATGTATGTATGTGCAACAGATGGATTTCAGGATCTCGTTCAATCTCTATGATATAATTATAGACAAAAACTTCCATGAGACCGTCTCACCATGTGAGACGGATCCTCCATGGGTCAAAACTCGCCCATCCATGGATGCTCCAGCGCCCCACCCGCCCAGCAACCCCCTTCCATCACCCAGCACGCGACACGTGGCATTCACTTAAAAAAAAACTTCTTATAATTTTAAAATGCAATATCTTGTGATTTTAAAGTCGAAAAAAAATCTAAAAATACCGGTGTGTTCGTCTCGACGAGACGAATAAAACTAGATAGGTCATGATATATTTTGATTTTTTTTTTTTTAAAAAACATAATTTTTAACCCACAAAAAAAATTGGGCTGCTCGTCTACTGAAATGTAACACGTTCTTATGAAGAAAGTAACAGTTTTGTCTTAAAAAAGTAACACTTTATTGTAAGCTATAACACCAGTTTTGCAAAATAATATAAATAGTTTTTGTGGTTAGAAAAAGTAATAATTAAATGTAACACAATGCATATATGATTGTAACATATTATATATATGAATGTAACAGTTTATAGGTTAAATGTAGTACATTTTTTTTTCAAAAAAAAGAGTAAAAAATCATGTATATAATTGGTTTTGCATTTCAATTGAATGTAAAACCCTAGAAAAGTGTTACAATTGAGAAAAAAAAAGTTACATTGATTTTATTATAAAATGTTACATTAGTTTAGTTGTTAATCTTATGTTATGTTTAATTTATTTCAGCAAAATTGTGGTAAAATTTTGAAAGAAAAAAAGTGTTACATATGAGAAAAAAGTGTTACATTTTGTTATAACAGGTGTTACTTTTGTTGGGAGGAAAAAAAATTGGGTGGAAAAAAAAAAATAGGCCGGCTGCCTGTGAGCCGTCGCACAGCGTGAGACGGTCTCACAGGAGACCGCTGATTATTTCAAATTAAAAAACAATTATTCGTATTATATTTTCAAACATCAGAAAATGTTAAATCTGATTACTACAAATAAAAATATAAGTAATAGTTCTAACCATGGGCAAATCTAGGTAGAGGGTTTCGGGGGCAGCGGCCCCCATTCGGAAAAAAAAAAACCAAAAAAAAAAGATTTTACAAGTGCAGTTTTTTGTAAAGGTTAGGGGTATTAGTGCAATTTAGTAAGCTTTGCCTCCCTAGATGTAAAATAAAAAATACACTAACATTTATTTGCACTCTTATGCAATTTTTGGCCCTGTTTACAAAAAAATCTAGGTCCGCCACCATTCTAAAACTTTGGTTTTAGTTCTTATGATCTTTAAATTCCAGCTAGTCCTACATGAGATCTATAAATACTGAAGTGGAAGATATAGTCAGGAAGTATTCTCAAAACTACATAGTTGTGTTATTTGTTTTGTTATTAAACTACTACCTCTGTCCCTAAATGAGTGTCCAAATTTTATTTTAAGGGACACTGAAAATCTCAACTTTATATACAATTTGCTAGCAAATATTCATATATAATCTTGTAATCTCCTTTCCAAACATTTAGTTTTGCACGTATAAAGAGACCGGTAAAATTTTTTTCGAAAAAAACATTTAGGGACAAAGTTATGTTCAAAAAAGACACTCATTTTGGGACAAAGATTTTTTGAAAATGGACACTCATTTAGGGACATAGGGAGTATTATTTTTCTCCTTCACAGTAAAGGTTATATTCTTACGTTCAGCAACACCATTGGAACTCTATTCAGAATATGGCAAGCCGTATTCAAAGCTTCTCCCCACATATACTTAGGTAGTCCAGAACTTATAAGTAGGCTGTTAATCATATCTTTAAAGGTTCTATTCTTACGTTCAGCAACACCATTGGATTGAGGTGTGTAAGGGGGAGTCTCTTCATGCACTATGCCATTTTCTTGGCAATAATGCATAAACGGATTAGACTCATATTCGCCACCTCTATCTGATCTTAACCGTTTAAGTTTCTTACCAGTTTGTTTTTCAGCTTCATTTTTAAATATAATAAATTTTTCAAGTGCTTCGTCTTTTCCATTCAACAAGTAGACATAACAATATCTACTACAGTCATCAATAAACGTAATAAAGTATTTCTTCTTATCTTTGGTCAACAAGCCATTAAATTCGCAAATGTCGGTGTGAACTAAATCAAGTATTTCAGAATCTCGATTAACTGAATGAAAATGCCTTTTAACAGATTTAGCTTCAACACAAACATGACATTTAGAATTTTTATCAATAGCATGCTTAGGAACAATATCCAAATTCATCATCTTTTTAACAGATTTAAAATTAATGTGTCCCAAACGACCATGCCAAATATTTGAAGATTCAATGGAATAAGAAACCGGATAATCAATAAAACTATCATTAATAAAATGAGCACCAAAACTACTCTCAACTCTAACTTTAAATAAACCATCCGAAGCATAACCTTTTCCTATAAAACTACCAGAATCCAAAATAATAACCTTATTACACTTAAATGAAAACTCAAATCCTTCTCTAACTAAACAAGAACCACTAATGATAATACGACGAATGTCAGGAACGTGATGCACATGTTGCAAGGTCAGAATGCGCCCATTAGGAAACTTCAGGTCCACGCGTCCAGTTCCAAGCACCTTTGCAGCACTAGAATTCCCCAACGTCACTGATCTACCACGTTCAGGCTGGTAAGACACAAATAGCAATTTATCAGCACAAACGTGCACATTTGCCCCAGTATCTACCAACCACTCGTTGGGTTCATAAACAGTAAAGATTTCAGGATTAGAAGTTACATACTTGGTAATCTCACTGGTAATAGCATCAACTTCAGGCTGAAGTGTATCATCAACAGGATCATCATCAGATGGTCCAATGACCACGTTCGTCTGAGCTTGATCAGCAGAACCTTGCGCCACTTTTCCTTTCTTGGGACAGTCCCTAGAAAAGTGTCCAACTGTTCCACAATTCCAGCATGTTTTGTTTGCTTTGGCTTTTTCTGGATGTTCTTCTTAGGTTTCAGCTTATCATTATTATTATCCTTAGAGCTAATTTTCTCGAATTTCCTTTTGTTCTTATTTGCAGTTATCACATTGGCTTTAGCCTCCACAGGCACACTAACACCGTTACTATGGTGCACTTCCTGGATCGATATTGCATTCATCAAATCATTGAGTGTCAAGCTTCCTGTACGGTGCTTGAGAGTCATACCAAATTCCTCCCAAGATCGAGGAAACTTCTCAATGATTGACATAACTACGAACTTCTCAGGAAGTTCCATAGCCCCATCCTTGAGTGATTGCAATATGATCTGGAACTCATGCACTTGATCAGTAACAGATTTCCATCAGCCATACGATACTTAAGGAACTTATACACACAGTACTTTTCAACACCAACATCGTCAGTGTTATACTTTGTGTTAAGCGTTTCCCACAGCGATGCAGCAGTGAGGGGAGCAGAACAATAAACATCGAAGAGCACATTCGACAGAGCCGAAAGAATGCATCCACGAACAACATCGTCCCTTTCCCTCCACTACTCAGCAGCTTTCGCTGTTGCAGGGTCCTTCTCATCAATAGCAGGGCACTTTTCAGTTAGCATACCAGTCATGCCCTTAATTGACAACCAGATTTTCATCCATTCCTGCCAGCACTTGAAGTTCTTACCACCGAACTTCTCTGGCAGATCAGAAGTGTCAACAAGGGACTTGAATGGAGCGTTAGTAGCAGACATGATTAATAACAAATAGTTTCTCTTAGAATGTTGGAATTTAATATGCAACGATCAGATTAATAGGGCAATCACGTAAGCATATAACAATATCAGATTAAGCCAAAAGCAGAAACGTACCCACAAGAACAGGATCCAGGAAAGACAGAAACAAAAAGAGAGTTAGAAAACTTATCAGTTTAGATCGAGTCGCCTATAATACTCTCCTAAGAGAAACATTGCCCTCTGCTGGTGCGACTGAGGGTTGCGGCAAAATCCTCCGAGGATGAAACGATCTCAGAAACGTACCAGAAAATCTTCGCACGAACAGGTACCGAACCACTTGCGACTGTTGTCCCACTTCGCCGGAATCTCACTTCTCAGATCAACCACAGATTACGAATTTAGAGAGAGAAACAGTTTCTTAGCAATTTTAATTGTGTGTATAAAACTGATGTAGGGATCGTATATTTATACTGGTATATAGTCGGTTTAGGTATTCTAGGAGGACTCCAAACCTACCCGATTTACAGTGACTTATTCCTGAGGAAAAGAAACTGCACTGTTAGAGTCCAGTTAGGAAACTAACTGACCTAACAGTTTCGTCAGGGACCATTCGGCAAATACTGGAAACTTCAATAAACTTTGTCCAAAAAGATACGCCCACGAACCAAACCATTCGCCCAAACACCCGTGCCCGTGCCCGAGCCCGAGCCCGGCCCGGCCCGGCCGAGCCGAGCGAGCGAGCGAGCGTGTGGGGAAAGGTTCAAGTCCACCTCACATGTAACTTGAACATGAGACTATGATATGCCAAGTAATTTATGGCACATCAACTACCCATTCCAATTCCATGTGGGATGTCCCAAAAGCCTTTTATACTTCCAAGCAAAGGGAAGGTTTGCCTTCCTTTCCCATGTGGGATGGCAACCAACCCATCTCATCCTTGGAAGCCAAAAGTCTCTTTCAAAAGCTCATCTTTGAAGTCTTAGAACTATGGATTTAATCCATCATTTGGATTTCACCAAAACACCAATATTGTTCATGGTATAACATACTACAAGTATAAACATTGACCAAGGTCAAAGTCAACGGGACCCACCAATGGGACCCACTCAAAGTTGACCATTTCAAGCCAAATTTCCAACAGAACCTATGCTGACTGATTACCGATTTGAAAAACATGCCTTGAAAATTTAAAAAAAGAAAAGAAATCAAACTAAGAAATCATACTTTTTTTTGTAGAGATTATGGATTCAAGTAATTACTTGTATCAAATATAAAGTTAAACTATTGAATTGTATCGAGGGTGAAGTTTCCAAGAGTTGAAATTTCGATCTTCGAAGTAAATATCGAGCTCACTTGACGAACTCACCCTCTAAGTCCCCCAAGGGCATCCGGCGAGATATCATAGCCCGAACTCGCCATTTCGAGCTCATAACCTCGGCGAGCTCGGTGATGTGCAAGGCAAACAAGTCGTACTATCCCATTAAATCGTCGATGGGCTCTCCTGACCACCTACTCTCCTCCGTATAATCTACGTCCAATCATGACATGTGGTGTTACACACTGTTCCATATAGACTGTAATTCTTTCTAAGGCATTCCAATCCGGACAATAGACTACCGTTACACGTAATGCAGAGTATATAAGCCATTCTCTCTCTCTCTCTCTCTCTTTCCTCCAAGTTATGTCCAAACCCTACACACATTGCTACACACAGAGGACCCTAATTCTTTCTAAGGCATTCCACGCCTTGCTATTAGTTCCCTCAAATACATTACTCTCACGCCCGAAGGCCTAAGTTGGGATTACATGCAGATTTGGTCTTACGATGTTATTTGTTGTGGTGTGTTAATAGGTTGTAGAATCATTCAAGACAGATATCCATCCATTCACGTATTGGCAAGGATTCCTAACTGATTTTCCTTTTTAATTTCTTTATTCTTTTTCTCATTTGTTTTCTTTTTCCTTTAGAAATAACCAAGGTAGCTTTATTTCATTCAAAAACACAAACAACTTTTTAGATCTAGACTAGTGTTTTATTTTTCTCATGGAGATTTCAAAGCTAAAGTTTTTTTTTTCTTGAAACCATTTTTACTCAATTGAGGTATTTTTCTTTTTATCCCATTAATCATATTCATAATTTTACTTGTACTTAATTTAGATCTATTGCTAGGGTTTGCAGAATTGATCAAACTATTTATCCTTGTGATTGATTTGTGCTAGAATTTATTATTAAATGTGCGAGCATAGAAATTCATTGTAACATCTTCATAAATTGTGTAGGTATGAATACCCCGTTTCGACGCAACAACGAGCAGGAAGTTTCATGTAATATTGTGATTTAATTTAATAGTCGGACCGAAATGGGATATTCAAAATGACATTCATTAAACCATATTAAAAATATTAATTTAATTTTGAGAGTCGTCACACCGCTTTGATTGAGCCCAAAGCATTGAAAAAAGTTTTTGCATGCGAAGGGTTCGGGGGTCAAGTTACATTAAGAGAAGAATATCTAGTGATCACTTCTATCGCCCGAGAAATCAGACTTTTTATCATGATTAGAGAAATTAGGGGGTGTTGGTTGTGTGTGGTGTTTACAAGAATAGTAAGAAGAAGCGGGATCATTCATAAGGTGGATGGGAGAGAAAGAAGTAATAGATGATCACATCTAAGAATGATGATTACACCATTGATATGATCAATGTGTAATCATCACCATTCATCATTGGAGAATTAATTAATCATAGGAATATTTACCTAAAATTTAGGGTTTAGAAATAGTTCCTAGATCTAGTATGAGTTTGATGAAACCCTAGATGATCATAGGCATCATATATATGAAATAACATGAATACGCATGAAGAACATATGAATATGAATGAATAAATATAATGAAAACATGGATAAACAAGATATAGCTGAATAATATAACAAGAACATAACAAGAAAAGTAAGAAGACTCACCATTCTTGGCAAGAACTAAGTTGAATCTTCTTGGAGGTTCGCTGAAACTTTGGGATTGCTAGAAAAGCTTAAATTAAGAGTTCTCCCGCCAGTTTTGACTCTGGAACTCTATAAAATGAAGTGTGTCTCGAATTGTGGAGATGGTGGCCTCTATTTATAGGGAATCATACCTGGAAGATGTGGCTGCCCGGCCAGAGAAGATGTGGCCGCCCATCCGGTCTTTCCGTTTAGCGTGGTTCCCAAGGTTTAGGGTAGATCTGGACTCTGGGAAACCATATATTGAGTATATCTTTGAGGTAATTCTGATTAGACACGTTTATCTTCATATCCGGGTTTTTTTGAAAATTCTGGATGAGTCCTGCGCAGTTTATGAATTCCTGTAAGGCCATGTGAGTTCTGGAATGACCAAACAACTCATTTTCAGACCGGGTACTAACAGTATGTGCCATAGCAATTTCTGTAGTGGGTAAAATTAGACAATTATCTATTTTAATAGAATGTGTTCCTAATCTTAGTCGCTTAAATCAAATTTATTATGTGCCAGATAGATTTACTATTAATTAGGGGTTTTAGTGCGTGTGCCACGGCTACTAATTAATCTGAAAGAAAAGACAGAGATTGAAATAAAACTCGTGATCAAGTGAATAGGGTAAAAAGAGAAATGTAATATAAATGATATTTGAAAAAAAAAAGACAGGGATAGTATCAAATCTGAAGTACCTCTTAATTATTATTTAAGGTTAATTGAGTTTTGTTCCCATTTTAGGATTTAATAATCAATTCCCCCCCCCCCCCCAATCTTGTTAAGTGAAAATTACGTAGACAAGTAACCGTTTTTCGTGGATCGATACTGGCCTTGTCCTAGCTATATTATTTTAGCCGAGTGTAGATACCCCGGGAAAACTACAACTTGGCTAGATCGGTGAATTATCCTAGGATGTCTATTTGGTTTCAAGTGTTTAGAGTCGCCATCTATGTTTTTAGAGGAACATAAGAAAAACCTAATAATTAAGCCTATGTTTTGATACGAAAACCAGAGATTCTTGTTATGAGATTCGGGGGTTAGGTTACGAGATGGAAAGTACTTAAACACCCATCTCGCCCAACTAATGTTGGTCTTTCTTGTTCATAGTCTACATAAAAAATGTTCTTCTTATTCTTTGATAATGATAAAAGGGGGTTTAAAGGGGGGTTTGATTGTAGGGAGATAACTCCTTAACCAACTTCAATGTAGTGAAGTGATCTTTGGTGTCATGTCCCAAAATGTTTTGGGTGATTTTACGCTTGACAAAACAAAAGAAGAAGAAAAGAGAAGAAGTGGAGAGAAGAGAGGAAAATAGTATTTACCTAAACTTCAAATGACTTCAAGCACTTAATGGAGAATTGCCTTGAAAATGTTTGTATATAGTTTTCTTGTGTTTTAAAAAAAAGTCCCCTTGTAATGGTGGAGAAGAGGGGTTTTTATAGGTGTAAAACAGATGTTTTTGGTGCCAAAACGAAGACACAAAGATCAGTTTCCCGGGCAAAATCATGTAAAATGAGCAAGGGAGAGATTATTGGACAGAATCTGTAACTGACGCCCAGATGCGCGTGCCTCCTGCCTTGATGGTGGGATGCGCGCTCTTCTGACCCCTAAAGGCGGAGGCGCACAACTTTGAAATGGCTTTTTTGACAGAATGGACTAAAAAGTCAACACTGTTATTCAGTTTAGTCCCTGGACTTAACAGAGTCAGTCAGGAACTTAATGAAAGTAACAGAAACTAACAAAAAACACATAAAATAGGAAGAAACACAAAATCAAATGTGCAATCGGGGTGAGCGGTCCAAGGCGGGGTGTCTACACCGAGTCCCGGTTTTGTAGGTGTGTAATTTAGCCTAGCAAATTTTGACATCGTTGCTGGGAAACTGTGTTTATTAGTTTGCGTTGTTATTTTATATTCTTTTCTTTTTCTTTTCCTTATTCTTTTTATTTATTATTTTGTTATTTTTTTCTTTTACATACTATTCTTATTATCATATAGTGTGGAACCTTTTATGGTCTACACCCGTTCCACTGGCGATTTACGTGTAAGTCTTGACCTAGAAATCAAAAGATTTTTAGAGAGAGTCAACAACAAAATAGGAAATCAAGGAAATTGTGTTAGTAAAAAAGATGGTAGAGAATGAGAACTGCGCTGGTGGTGTGGTGGTGTAGCTGATAATGGCGGTACTGGTTGTGATGAAGTGTCATAGACAATGAACCACCTTAAACATTAAGGCAGAAAACTACCCCGAATTGGAACGAGCAACCTCATGCAGTCCAATTCCTTGATCTGCCTATTAGGGTTACATTTAAGTTGAAACTGAGGTTGTTAAACCAGTTGCCACACTTCACTAGGATGCTGGGAGAGAACCCGTATCAACATATTTCACAGTTTGTGCAGATTTGTCAAATCAAGAAGCCGGCTGCATTTCCTCTTGAGTACACATTACTTAGAGTGTTTTATTTCACTATAAAAGATAATGCTAATGCTAATGCGTGGTATTATCATCTGCCACCAAACATCTTTACATCTTGGCAGCAGACGAATGAGGTTTTTTTGGATGAGTTTTTCCCACCGGATCAGATTAATGTGATGAAGCGGGACATTAACAATATGTAAACAGAGGGCAGATGAGTCTTTATATGATTATTACAACCATATTCATAAGCTTTGTAGGAGTTTCCCGTATCAGGGATTCGATGATGAACAATCGATAGTCTACTTTTGTAGGGGATTGACGATTCAGGATAAACGCTGAGTGGATTCATGTTGTGGAGGCAGTATTCTGAATAAAACCACTGAGGAAGCGAAGAATCTTATAGAGGAGTTGGCTAAGAGCACAAGGACACATGAAGGAAGAGCTAGTCTCAGACAAGTCAGTGCAGTGAGATCTGATAATGGTGTGACTATTAATCTAGAGACATATGTTGAGGACCTCAAGGGGAGGATGAAACAAATGTTGTTGGGACATCCACAACAATGTTGACAGGGTTATCAGCATGGTAAAAAATATCAGGGTAACCATTTCACTTTGTATAGAGCACCATATGGGCAGCAGCAACAGCAGGGTAATCTTCAGAGGCAATCTATAGAGGATCTTGTCTACTCTTTAGCACAGAGTGTTGGCACTTTGCATGGGAATTTCCAGCAGTTCTAACAATGAACCGATGCGAGCATCGGTAATCTAGAGATATAAATAAGTAAGATAGCTGACGCAGTTGGGGATTAAATGCTAGAGATGCAGGAAAGATACCATTTAGAACTGAACTGAACCGAACCCTAAGTAGAGTACATGTGCCATGAATTTGCGTAGCGATAAGGAGATTGGGAAGCGAGTTGTACTACAGGAGTCAGTGATAGAGGTTAAGAAGGTTGTGCCTACTAAGAAGACTTTAGAGGAGAAAAGTGCTACACTAAAGTTTCCAGTTTATGAGCCTATTCCACCCTTTCCTAATGCATTGAAAGAGTTACGCAAACCGAAGCCTGACAAGGCAATATTTGACACATTCAAGAGACTTAAGGTAAATATTGCAGTCTTAGATCTACTTCAGACAGTCATGAGATATGCTAAGTTCTTAAAGGAATTGTGTACCACAAAGAAAAATTAGAAGTTAAGAAGTCAGAAAAAGGTGAGAGTGAGTGAACATGTGTCTACAGTTTATTAGAAGAAGATGCCCAAGAAGTGTAGTGACTCGAGTATGTTTGTGATTCCGATGTCATTATGTGATGTTTCAGAACATATGGCTATGCGTGACTTGGGGGATTCAATTAACGTCATGCCTTATGCGTTGTTTAAAAATCTCAAGTTGGGACCTTTACATGATACTCGGGTAGTGATTCAGTTAGTTGACATATCAAATTAATATCCGAAGGGGAAGGTTGAAGATGTTCTATTCCGGGTTGGTAAGATTATATTCCCTGCAGATTATTATGTGTTGGAGATGAACACGGATCCTAAGGCTTCCATTCTATTGGGGAGGCCGTTTATGTCTACGGCCCGTACCAAGTTTGATGTGTCCAATGGATTTTTGACGATGAAGTTTGATGGGGATTTATTGGAGTTTAACATTTTTTACTCTAAGAAATACCCTAATGTAGACACCTTATTTTGAACACACAATCATAATTACACTACTATTGTGTCTCGCCTTTGTGTTTGGATGAAAACTCGTTAGTTTTATCACGTTTCGTTATGTTTTAGACTATTTTTTTTAGATTTGGGCTTAACTGAATAACAAAATAGCTGAGAGGGGCAAAATAGTCCATCGGGACTAGATGTCTCGCACGAGAGATCGATGTCTCACGTGAGACATCCATCCTAGACTTTAAATTTGATTTTGTTTCCTTTTCAGTTTCATTCTCTCCCTTGGCAAAGCCTCTAGCAATCCAGGATTTGACCAAAATACTTATCCTAGATACTTAAACAAACCTCTACACAATAAAGACTTTGATTCTCAACCCATTTACACTTCCTTGGCTTGATCATTAAGTCATTGAACACTTATCAATTAGGGATCCTCTTCCTTGCTTGAGGAGGAAGAATTAAGATCTCCTACGAAAGCTCAGTCAATCTATCTCCATAAACTCCATAAACTTCATAAACACAGCACAAACTTGAATCTTTTGGATCATCAAGGCTTTTAGTCAAGGCCATCCATTGGATTCTTGCTGTCGCTAGGTAATCTTCCTACGATTTTCATCTCATTTCTCATCTGCATCTTTGCTTTTACAGTTGGGTAAATCTATTAAAAAAAGGTTAGCCTAGAGCCTCATTAATTCATGAAGATGGTCTCGAAGCACAAAACCCAACATTCCCACTAAATAAGTAATTATTTATTGAATCTATTTATATTTACATGTTCTTAAAATTACGGTGATGATGATGATGTTTAATAGCATGACCAATCCTAGATTGGGTGGATTTTGTGCTCCTTGACCTTCCAAATCCATAAATTAACCCCTGTAGAAACCCCGATCTCACACCCCCCCAACAAACCCTTTTGACCGGTCTAAACCCTAAAATTGACCTAGAACCCCAGATTTGGCTACACGAGAGTGCCGTGGGCCTTATCGGCACATCGAATGGATTAATAGACTTCAAATTCATGATCAGAGTAAAAAAACGAGTAAACAGACATGTACTTCAATTTTTAAGTTATGGGACCCAAAATGGGGCCTGCACCCCTGGAACCTTCTCGTTACCATCCATTCTATGAATTTAAAAATATATATTTGTTATCCCTTAATTTTTAACATATTTCAAATAGATGGACGTGACCACAGAATTATTTCAAGCAACTTTCATGTTGGGCTGCGGACAACTGATACACCGTAGTGTGCGCGCTCAGACAAAACTTAGACTGTTGCAGAACCAATACCGGAAGACTAATTATGGATCATCACACGTCTACAAACTCCAACAATAGGTTAATGAAGGCCAACCATTGATGAGCAAGTGGCAAGAGGTGGTTGGGCAATTGGATAAGGAAGGGGCCAATCGGAGCGCGACACGTGGTTGATTTGGATTGCCCCAGGATACCAGATAGCTACCGTATGGCTCCTATAGGGGAGTATTCCCCCTAGAAAGCCGTACGGCTCCCCTAGGCTGGGCTGGCAGATCAGATTTTCCATTTTGCAACTTGGTCATTCAAGGCAACATTGAGGAGGCTTCCAACCACTCCTACACGGGTTTTTTGACCCCTAATCCACCTCCTAGGCCTAGGCAAGGGTACCCTAATGTAAATTACCACCTCACCCATCCATATTACTCCTCCATTCATCCATTTTCAAACACAATTCACAAGGGGGACACCATAGAGAGCAACACACACATTCATCACACTCAAGCCATCCTACACACACTCTATTCTCACTTTCTCTCCATCATCCTACCACTCAAGAACACTAACTTCAACCCTCAAACTTAATCCCATACACCACCATATCACAAACATATCATCACTCTCAAACATTCACAAAAACAACCAAATAAACTCACACAAACAACTCTCTCAAACACAAACACAACATCTCTAGAAAAGCAACCAAAAAAGTCTTCCCTTGGAAGCAAAGGAAGCAAAACCTATGTAACACTTCTATCTTGTAATATCATATATGTAAAATTTATATATTCATGTAATTTTTTAAGAGGTCTAGCTACTTGTTAGGCTAGACCTCCATTGGTGGACCAAAGATGTAATGTTTGATGTTCTTTGCCATGTTTTTGATAAATGAATGTTTAGCCTATTGACATTCAGTTGTTATCACTTGTTATGCTTTAAATATTTTATATATTATCTATTTTGTACATGTTGAATGTCCATGTTTGTGGATTTGGGGAGGTTTTCCAAGGTCTTCATGTGTTTTCATCTAAAACCCCAAATCTGTCCTTCTTCCTCTTTCCCATGTAAATCATCATCAATTCATGCCTAAATAAGTGATTTTCCATGTTTTTTGTATCACTAACATTTATATATATGCACACACAAGATTTCATGTTCATAGCACATCATTTGATTGGGTTTTGATGATTTTTTCCATGATGTATATGTCTGTCCAGCAAGTTTTGAGTTCAGACCACTCTGTCTTTTCACCTCCATTACTCATACAAAATGTGGTTTTTATCATTTGTCCATAAAATAGTTTTTGTTCTATACATAATAAGGAAAATTATCATGTAAATATCATATTTTTACCATGGGTATAAGTAGCTCTTTCTATTTTTTCTTTCAACTCTTTTCTCTCAGATTGATGTACTTGCTGTTCTGACATTAAAATGTCAGAGGTGTTTTTACATAATTAAACTTTATTTATGGACTTTAAATTTGACATGATCAATAATAAATATTTTATGAACAAGTTTCATGTTTTCTATTTTCCCTAATTCCCACGTTTTCATGATGAAAAAGATAGATATTTTGTGGATGTACACCATGGTTCCTGTTCTGACTGCTTTTGAGTTTATCTTGAATAACTTGTTTGGACATCATAAAATTCTCCTAAAATCAAGAAAAAAATTATAGTTGATGTTTAACATATTAGGATGGATTATTCACCCTTGTTTTCCATATTGCATGAGTTTTGAGACAGGCACATCAAAGGACAATGGACAACAGTCCATAAACTGGACATGGACATGAACATGAACTTGGACAATTGTTTTGATATGGGATTTGTCTCCCATTAATTTATAATTTGTACATAATAATCCCCCACTCCTTTTGTGCTTTACTTACTTGATATGAATGTCCAAAACCATTTTCAAAACCAAGTGAGAGTTCACCAAAACCGGCTCTCATTTGTGAGTTTAAGCAAACATACTTAGAATAGGAAGACTCCTTTGTACATAAAATCACCACTTTTGTTAAGGCATAAAAACAAGGCATAAAATGAAGTTAAGAGGCATGCATTGTAGAGACCATCATGGGCGAGGAGAGTGCCTAACCCTTTCTCTTCTCGTAACTTAGCCCCCGAACCCACTTCTCAAAACAAAAGGTTTTATCTTCGTTTTTCCTAAAATAAAGCGAGGTGGCGACTCTTGCACATTTTTAAAACTTTGAGAGGAAACCATTGTCTGAAACCTTGCGCGGATTACGTTTTCAAGCGCGGGCTTTCACAACCCCCGAACCCATAAAATTCTATTATTCATGTTATATGAGACAACTGTTAGTGTGTATTCCCTAGGCACGTTATTTGAACGATTAATATTAGGGACATTTTCTTAAAAGTCCTTCATTCTAACATTTATTTCTAAAGAAGACACAATATTTTTCTAATTGCTCAAAAACCCAAGGGACAAAAATAGCCAAAAATACCCCTAACTACCCCTTATAAGGGTGCTCCCCCTTTCCATGCCATATTTTCAAGTCATATTTTCATCCCGCTCTGAGATTCATGTCTCAGACTCTTAGAAACACTGAGAATCATGTCTCAAACCTATAAAAGCACTAAAAGTCATATCATAAACGTATTAAAACACTAAGAGACATGTCGCATGCCTATAAAACATTGAAAGTCATGTCACATACCTATAAAAACACTGAGAGTCATGTCTCTGACTTGTAAAAACACTAAGATACATGTCACATACATATAAAAACACTGAGAGCTATGTCACAGACCTATAAAAATACTGAGACAAGTGTCTCAGACTTATAAAAACACTGAGAGACGTGTCTCGAACCTATAAAAACACTGAGAGACGTGTCTCGGACCTATAAAAACACTGAGAGACATATCTCAGACCTATAGAAACACTAAGAGACGTGCCGCAGACCTATAAAAACACTGACAGACATGTCACATACTTATAAAAACACTGAGAGATATGTCGCAGACCTATAAAAATAGTGAGAGACAAGTCACATACCTATAAAAACACTGACAGACATGTCGCATATCTATAAAAACACTAAAAGACATGTCGCATACCTATAGCCATGTCTTACACCTGTTAAAACACTGAGAGCCTTGTCGTGGACCAATAAAAACATTGATATCCATGTCTCAAACTTATAAAAACATTAAGAGTCATGTCTCCGACTTATAAAAATACTGAGATACATGTCACATACATATAAAAACACTGAGAGCTATGTCACAGATCTATAAAAATACTGAGACAAGTGTCTCAGAACTATAAAAACACTGAGAGACATATCTCAAACCTATAAAAACACTGAGAGACGTGTCTCAGACCTATAAAAACACTGAGAGACGTGTCTCAGACCTATCAAAACACTGATAGACGTGTCTCAGACCTATAAAAACACTGAGAGATGTGTCACAGACATATAAAAACACTGAGAGACATGTCACATACCTATAAAAACACTGAGAAACGTGTCGCAGACCTATAACAATACTGAGAGACATGTCACATACATATAAAAACATTGAGACACATGTCGCAAACATAAAAAAATAGTGAGAGACAAGTCACATACCTATAAAAAAACACTAAGAGCCATGTCACAGATCTATAAAAACATTAAGAGACATGTCACAGATCTATAGCCATGTCTTACACCTGTTAAAACACTGAAAGCCATGTCGTAGACCAATAAAAATATTGATATCCATGTCTCATACCTATAAAAACATTGAGACACAAATCACATACCTATAAAAACACTGAGAGCCATGTCGCAGACCAATAAAACACTGAGAGTCATGTCTCAGACCTACAAAAACACTAAGACACACGTCACATGCCTATTAAAAGACTGAGAGACGTGTCGCAGACCTTTAAAAACACTGAGAGACGTGTCATAGATCTATAAAAAATACTGAGAGATATGTCACATACCTATAAAAACACTTAGAGTCATGTCACAAACCTATAAAAACATTGAGACTCAACTCTCAAAGTAAAAAATGCTACTGTCTCTTAGGACAAAAAAAAAAGATGAAGAAATTGAAGAAAATATTCAAGTCTTACTTGAAAATAATAATCTGAGACATAAGTCTCAAATAGGAGTGGCCAATGACACAAATTCAAACCAGCCAACCATATACGCACCGTACTAAGTGTACTTGGTATACCAAAAGTTGGTGCATAATATAAATATCTTATTTTGGTTGGTATACCGTACCAATTTTTTAAATATATGAGTCTCTGAATATCCCTATGTAATTTTAAAAGTTGATACATTTTTACTGTAAGAAATACTATCAATAAGCGTTTTCTGAATATCCCTATGTTATTAGAGCCATTTATTTACCATTTATACAAATTTTCTTCTAGTTATTCTTAATTTTTATCAATTTTTTTAACTCAAAAGGTTTCATAATACTATACTCCATCATTTGAAGCTTCACCATTTTGGTGAGGTAACACAAATTAAGAAAAGTGATAAGTGTTAGAAAGGTTGTGAGAGAGAAGAAGTTAGTGGGTATAACAAGTGGGACTACAATAGTACAATCTAAATATGTGAGGGAGAAAGTTAGTGGGTATGACACGTGAGACCTACAATTTATATATGTGAGAGGGAGAAGTGAGTGGGGTCGACAAGTGCAGCCCACTTTTTACCATATTAGGATATAATGAAGCTTTTAACGAGACACCTATTTGGGTGAAAAGTAAAGCTTCTACCGGGATGGAGGGAGTATTTATCTCAAAATAAATGTTTAATTTTTTTTTTTTACCTTAGTTGGTATACCGTATACAAACATTATTAAAAAAATAAATCTAAATTATTACTTATACACCAAGATAGCCAATTGGTTGAGATTCATATTTGATTTATAAACTAAAGATAATAATTTTCACTCATTGCATGCATATCATCCTGAATAAATGTTTAAATTTATTTTTTTAAAAAGCAAGATTTACATAAAATAAAGACAAAAATTTGTGAGACGGCCTCAAATATGAGACGGATTTTGTTGAGCGACTAAATGGTTTGCTCTTTCCCTAGCTGCATCAACTTGTAACTTTCCTCCGTCTTAGATGCCAATAAGTCGAATTTTTTTTTTTTTCGTTACAAAGTCTAATCCTTTGGCACACTTCTCTGCAGTCTCTCCTCAACTTCCCTATTGGTTGCTCTACTCAACAACTCTGTGTTGACCTTGGCATCTTTAAGTGAACAACACCTTTCTACCCCCTCTTTAAACCTCTTGTATATTTCCAATTGATGTTGTAGCCATGCCATGTTCACTTTTGCTGCATAGGTATCCGCAATCGGAGACCAAATCGGAGATAGGCTTGGTGGAGAAAATGAACCAGATCTGGACAAGATGAAGAGAGAGAGAGAGAGGGGCGGTGAGGATGAAGGAGTTTGGTCTCCGGCGGGATGGGGCACAATATTTTTCTAATTGCTCAAAAACCCAAGGGATAAAAATAGCCAAGAATACCCCTAACTACCCCTTATAAGGGTGCTCCCCCTTTCTAGGCCATATTTTCAAGTCATATTTTCATCCCGCTCTGAGATTCATGTCTCAGACTCTTAGAAACACTGAGAATCATGTCTCAAACCTATAAAAACACTAAAAGTCATATCATAAACGTATAAAAACACTGAGAGACATGTCGCATGCCTATAAAAACATTGAAAGTCATGTCACATACCTATAAAAATACTTAGAACCATATCATATACCTATAAAAACACTTAGAACCATGTCACACACCAATAAAAACACTTAGAACCATATCACACACCAAAAAAACACTTAGAACCATATCACATACCTATAAAAACACTTGGAACCATGTCACATGCCAATTAAAACACTTAGAACCACGTCACATACCTAAAAAAACTGAGAGACATGTCACATACACATAAAAACACTTACAAACATATCACATACCTCTAAAAACATTGAGAGCCATGTCACAAACCTATAAAAACACTGAGAGTCATCCCGCATACCTATAAAAACTCTGAGATACATGTCACAAACCTATAAAACATTGAGAGTCATGTCTCCGACTTGTAAAAACACTAAGATACATGTCACATACATATAAAAACACTGAGAGCTATGTCACATACCTATAAAAATACTGAGACAAGTGTCTCAGACCTATAAAAACACTGAGAGACATATCTCAAACCTATAAAAACACTGAGAGACGTGTCTCAGACCTATAAAAACACTGAGAGACGTATCTCAGACCTATAAAAACACTGAGAGACATACCTCAGACCTATAGAAACACTGAGAGACGCGTCGCAGACCTATAAAAACACTGAAAGACATGTCACATACGTATAAAAAACACTTCAAATTATGTCGCAAACCTTTAAAACACTGAGAAACGTGTCGTAGACCTATAACAATACTGACAGGCATGTCACACTTATAAAAACAATGAGAGACATGTCGCAGACCTATAAAAATAGTGAGAGACAAGTCACATATCTATAAAAACACTGAGAGCCATGTCGCATATCTATAAAAACATTAAGAGACATGTCGCAGACCTATAGCCATGTCTTACACCTGTTAAAACACTGAGAGCCATGTCGTAGACCAATAAAAACATTGATATCCATGTCTCAAACCTATAAAAACATTGAGAGTCATGTCTCTGACTTATAAAAACACTGAGATACATGTCAAATACATATAATAACACTGAGAGCGATGTCACAAACCTATAAAAATACTGAGACAAGTGTTTCAGACCTATAAAAACACTGAGAGACATATCTCAAACCTATAAAAACATTGAGAGATGAGTCTTAGACCTATCAAAACACTGAGAGACGTGTCTCAAACCTATAAAAACACTGAGAGACATATCTCAGACCTATAGAAACACTGAGAGATGTGTCACAGACCTATGAAAACACTGAGAGACATGTCACATACCTATAAAAACACTTAGAACTATGTCGTAAACCTATAAAAAAAAACTGAGAAACGTGTCGTAAACCTATAACAATACTGAGAGACATGTCACATGCCTTTAAAAACACTGAGAGACATGTCGCAGACATATAAAAATAGTGAGAGACAAGTCACATACCTATAAAACACTGAGAGCCATGTCACAGATCATTGGATACATTAAGTTCTCACGGTTCTCATGATATTTAGGTTCTCATTTGAGCACCTACCTACCTACCTACCTATATATATATATATATATATATATATATATATATATATATATATACTCTTTCTGTCCTATGATAGCTTTTTTTATACTTTGACATGTAATTTAAATAAGAAATAATTATCCTTATATAAATTAATTTTTTTATTAAGAGTATTATTAATTGTGATATAATAAAAAAATTAAAATTTTATTTAGAGTATTATATTTTCTTCAAAAGACTTGGTCAAAATAAAGTCATGTTTGCCAAAATTCTATTTCGAGTGAGACGGAGGGGTATATATATATACTCCCTCTGTCCCGCCCGACTTAGGATTCTTTGTCAAGCAATTTATACTTTGACCAACAATTTGAACAAAAATAATTATCTTAATGAAAATCTAAAAATAGTTATTTAGTTTATTATTAATCGTGATACAATAACAAATTTTAAATTTTTATTAGCATCATTATATTTCTTCAAATATTTGGTCAAAGTATAAATTGTTTGACCAAAAATCTTAAGTCAGGTGGGACGGAGGGAGAATATATATATATATATATCTCCCTCCGTCCCATAACAATGGGCACAGTTTGACTTTTTTGGTCAACTGAGTCAATCTTTGACCTTAATTTTATGAATATCTAAATATCTCTATGAAATTCTAAAAATTGTTATTGTTTCACTATTAAAAATACTATCATTAACAATTTTTAGAATTGTCTAGAGATATCTAGATATTCATAAAATTATGGTCAAAGATTGATCCAATTGACCAAAAAAATCAAAGTGTGCCCATTATAATGGGACGGAGGGAGTATATAAGTGCATATACTAAGAAATTGTGAAACAGACAATATAGCAACCTAACTTTTCTTAAAAGAGCAACGCTAGGGGCACAAAATAAGGTCACAAAATCTTGCTCACAAGATGAGGTGGCGATATTTCATTGGTTGCATCGATAATGGACCCGCCAAACTCTAATTAAAAACACCAATAACATCATTACACCTAAGATTTTGTGATCAAGTTTTTGTGACTTTTTTGTGCCCTATTATTATTCTTTCTTAAATCTAATCCCTATCCTCTTGATTTTATCATACTCCTACGTCTAGTCAATCTCAGTGAAACAGAGACCAACATGGGAGAGAACTTGTTCAAAAGAAGTTGAGCTACAAGAAACCCTTCAAAAATCACAAAATGGAGTCCTTTTCCCCATTCCTTTTCCCAAATTCCAACATTGATCAATTTACCACTACAAATCAAATACTCTCTCTTCAGAATCTGACGGAGGCGATCCAAACTCACAAACCATGGCTGGAATCCCTCCTCCACAAAAGCGGCGTTCTCCTCTTCCATGGCTTCCCTGTTTCCTCTGCTTCCAACTTCAATTCCGTCGTTGAAGCTTTTGATTTCTCAGAAATGCCATATTTGGGCGGTGGGGCATTACGTACTAATGTTGTTGGCCGGGTTTTTCACGTCCAACGAGTCACCCCCAGATCAGAAAATTCATTTCCACCACGAAATGGCTTACGTAATTTTAGGTGGTTGAATAAATTGAGGTAGATCTGGAACACAAATACGAAAAAAAGGCGAGAATCAAGACTCTGGCAGGTGGGTTGTTAAGGATTCTTGGAATATGCTTGACACAACCTCATCATCTTCTACGACTGTAATAGAGACCGACTATGGGGATTTAGGCCGGAGGAGAGGAGCCGCCGGTGATGGAGGCATATATAGATTACCAGATCTGGAGAAGGACTCGTCGAATGATTCGCCGGCGAGATCGACAGAGGAAGGGGGTGGGTTGAGAGAGATGGTATTTTGCCGGAGGAGTAAGAGCGAGTGAGGGTGACGGCTGGGGAGGGTTAACGTGTTAGGGTTGAGTGGGAGGGGTAGTTTTGGGATTAAAGTATTTCATTTAAAAAATTAGGGACTTAATAGAAATAAACATTCCATCTTGTGGACCCGAAAGAAATAAACTAAAATTTCTGTCCTATTTAAGAAATTAGCTTTAACAAGAGGACTTTTGAGAATTTTTTCCTTAATATTATCATTTGCTTTATGCTTTAATAAATATATTGAATGTTTGATAATTATATCTTTTGCATGCTTATTATAACAATCTCCGCCCCTGATATTTATGATTAATTATTAGTATAAGTTTAATAGATAATCATATGGTGATTATGTGTATGGGATACAATTAGACTTATGGGTATTTGTTGGAGAACAAATACTGGACTGACCCCTATGAGATTTATGTCATGGTCACAATGTCATAATTAAGTCTCATATAGTTATATCACTGGAATCTCTAGACCTGAGGTTATTACAGTCTTCCACATAATGAATATTACGTTTGACATATTCAAACGTTACCCTTAATAGGGTAGCTATAAAGAATATGATTGGCGTAATTGGAATCATGTAGGGAAGGTAATAAGCCAAGACAGAATTTGTCCCTCTTCGGAGAGATGTCAAGCTTGGGCCCCTTGATGAATAGTATTAATGAAATGCATGGCCGTGCTCAAATGAATTGATGAGATCAATGTCATTTGTATTATTAATATATTCGGAATCGAGAAAGCATTGAACAAGGTAAGTTGACCATTGACCATGGCTTACGTTCAATTGACATCGTGAGACAAAGAGATTGTAATATGTTCTATAATATAGGAAACTTTGGATCTTTAACGTTATACTAATTGGGTAATCATAATGGCTTGCTAGAGTCCGCTTATGATTTACAAGATCTGAACGGTTCGGGCTCGTTACCAACTTAGTATAATCCTATTGGGTCACACACGCAGAACTGATCGAATAAGGCACAGAAAACGAGAAAAACTGGATCATACTGGAGGATCCGTACGGATGTTTTGGGAGCCACCAAACTGATCCGTACGGATGGTTTGTCTAGCAGGAACAGTTTTAGGTAACTTTTTGCTGATCAAGAAAACCTATTTTCTAATGAGATTAGGTTTCTTCCTTGGATATAATGGACAATTTTCAGCAGCCGAAAACATATGCTTCCACATTGATTTGAGAAATCAAAGAGAGGTTTTTGGTGAGAGAAAAATACACATTATTCAAGGGTTATTAGGGTTTGATTATTCTCAATTATCAAACCATATTATTCATTCAAGGGAGATTGAAGAAGGGTTCTTTAAAGCCAAAGTTTTCAAGCCTAAAGGATCTAGCAATCGCGTCAAGAAAGAGTTCTTGAATCCGTTCGAAGTGTGGATACCAAGAGAGGGTATTTTTCTTAATACCTAAGATCTTAAACTTTCATTCCGAGCAAACAAGGTTAGAATTCTTTTTGTCTTTATTATAAATTATTTGATCATAGCGGATTCTGGCTTTGGGTTTTGTTCATGTAAAGTCTTCCGCTTCGCATGATTCGTTGAAACCCAACAACAACATGATAACGACTTTAAACAACGGATCACGATTCAAAGACGAGAACACGAACGGTGCAAATAGCACGCGCTCATACCTAAGGATGTTAGGTCGTTATGTTTTATGGATGTATTTAAGCCAATAGTGGAGGATGTGTTCGAGGTTTGTAAAGGGGATGATAATCTCAAGAATGAATTAAAGAAGCCGACAGAAAAACGGGTGTCATCTAGTGATCGGGCACATGAGCATAAGTTAAAAGATTTCCTAAAAACCTAAAGTATGCATATGAAGGTGAGGAAGAGACCCCATTGATGATTGCTAGTAGGATGATGAAGGCCAAAGAGTAGCAATTCAGGCTCAAACGGGGTGAAGTATGCACTAATGAAGGTACCTTATTACTCCCTTACGTTTAAACTCTCCTTTTACTTTTTCTTTGTTTATACACATTGAGGACTGTTGGGTTTTGAGGCACCATGCGCAGTGGAAACGGCAATAGAAAAATCAACAAAACCCTCGAGACCATGGATCCATTCATGATGATTAAATTAATAGGAAGATGCATTTAGAATACTAACCGATGTTATGCATTTAAAATTTCGGATCTTCAAATATTCAAGTCTTCAAGCTTTATGATTTGATCTTATCCACGTTCTTCGAATCAAGATCTCAGGAACACGAACTTGAGATGCTAAAGCAAGCATCCTTTATGTGTATCCACACACGAATGAATATCTGGAATAATTCTAGATCTGGATTGCTAGATCCAATAGAAACTATTTCTACTATGGAGGCTATATGAAAACTAGGGTTCTTGTTCTTGAGGAAGAAGAAGACTAGTTTTTCTCTCTTAGAGACTTTCAATTTTGATTACAATAATCACACTTGACCTAGGGGTTTGAGAGGGGTATTTATACTTTTAGATCCCAACTCGTTTAGGTTCCAAAGTCAAAATCTTGTAAAAACTCGGAGGTCAAAATTTGGAACAACAGTCAGAATAAAGGTCCGGGCGGGTATGCATTATGGTCCGACCGGACCACCCCCTTAGATTCTCCGTTTTTCAGTTTTTCCCTTAAAATCCAATTTTAAGGTTTTCCAAAATTCCAATTTAGCCATTTTTTGCAATTCGTTCTTTTGTGTGTGACCCCATAGGATTATATTAAGTTGGAAATGTGATAAAAACCATTTGATAATATAAATCATGAGCGGACTCTAGCAAGCCATCATGACTACCCAATTAATATAACTTAACGAAGTTCGTTTATCCTCATAGAACATACCATGATCCTTTTGTCTCGCGATATCATATTGAACATAAGCAACGGTCTAAGTCAACTTAAGTGTCCAATGCTTTCTCGATCCTGAGTAGATTGATATGAGCAAATGACATTGAACACATCAATTCATTTGGGTATGGCCATACACTATAATCAATCTCAATCTCGAGAGGCCAAGTAGATATCTATCTTTGAGATAAAGAAGGACAACATCCCATCTTGACTTATAATTCTTCCCTACAAGAATCCGATTGTGCCAATCGTAGCCTTTATAACCACCTGGTTAAGGGTAGTGTTTGAGTACGTCAAACACAACGTTCATCATGTGGAAGACGATGATAATCTCAGGTCTAAGGATTCCAATGATATAACTAAATGAGATTTAATTATGACATTTGACCATGTCATAAATCTCATAGTGGGTCATGTTCAGTACTTGTTCACAAACAAGTACCCATAAGTTTAATTTGTACCACATACACATGATCATCGATTAAACTTATACTAGTTCTTCATAAGTACTAGGGACAAAGATTATTATAATAAACATGCAAAACATATAATAATCCAAGGTTTGTTATCTCCATAACAAATGACAATATGACATAACGTAAGGCCTTTCTCAAGGGCCTAGGTCATAATCTCCAACAAGGACACTATGTAGTTTAAGCGTGGGGGAGGGAATTGTTCTATGGTACATATTTTTAATTATAGCTGGTAGTTTTGTTTTTTTTTCAAAGAACAAAAAAAATAAATGAGAGGCTAAGTGAAAACCTGAAAAGGCGCTTAGGAAAAAGGTGAAGTTTTGAGTTGAAAATATCTTATATTCACCGAGTGGATTCATAAGGGAGTTTTAGAGTTTTGGGTCAGATTCACACTATTGGAGTTGGAGGTTTGGATAGTAGGATTTAGGTCCGAAAACCTCGTTCTATTCTGGAGTTATAAGGGGGAGTTGATGTTTTGTCACAAGATAAGTTTTGTGCAAAATCATACCCTGAACAAAAACTTCTTTTTATGAGGGAGAGATTAGTGTGAGATGAGCGTGGGGGTATCTTATGATATTTTTAGTTCCCCTTGCTCTTGTGTGTGGGCATTAGTTTGGATACCGTTTAGTGTGGGAGTTGGTATCTAGCTAAGGTCGTTTTTGATATTTATTTGGTGTTATAAGGTGACAAATTTTCTTACACTATGAGTTTTGGTTGTTGAGCTATGATTGATGGGTTTAGAAGAGACTGAAGAGACTGGGAGTCATTTTCATCCATGCTATGCTATATATACCGGAGTTTAGAGTGGAGTTAGGATATTACTCAGGGACGAGTAAATGTCTAAGCGTGTGGGAATTTGATGTGGAGGATTATATACATTATTTTTTATGTTTCTTTATGCTTAAAATATGATGTTGATGTATATAGATTATTTTCATGTATTTAGGGACAAATATGTAATTATATGGCTTAATCGTAATCTGAGGGTAAATTAGCGGCTGTAATTTATTTATGATGTAAAAAGTGGAGCCTCAAAATGCCAAGAAGATGTCAAAGTCAAGTATTGGGTCAACAATGGAATGGACCAAGCAATGGTATTAAAGAAAAGAGAAAACAAGGCCAAAATACATTTACCCCCCAAAGTATCCACCGAATCCCACTTTGCCCCCCAGCGCCAAATTTGTCCCACTTTGCCCCCCAAAGCTTCAATTTGTCCCACTTTCCCCCCCAGCTCCAGACTTTGACCCCAGCACTAACGAATGTTAGAAAATTTAACAGAATAGGTAACGATTGGACTATTTTGTAATGCTTATTAGTTTTTAAGGGTCAAAATGCAAAGTTTCAAATATTAAGTACTAAAAATTTATTTATTTTTCCAAATATTTAACATTATCTTAAATCATAAATAATTAATAAGTCTTGAAACTAATACTAATTTTATGCTAATTTTTTTTTTTTTTAAAATATGAAATTATTTTTTCTAAATAAATGAAATTTATTTTTTTAATAAAACTAAAAATTAAGTATGTTTTTTTTATTTTTTAAATAAAAATATTTAAAAAAATAAAGATTTTTTTTCTAAAAAAACATTGTAAAGTTTTATTTATATTTTTAAAAAATAAAAAATAAAAATTTTAAATTGTAATTTTTGTAAGAATTTTATTTAAAAAAAATTAAAACATTATAGCCTTTTTTTTATTTTAGAAAAATATTGTATTTTTTTGTTTGTTGAAAAAAGTACAATATTCTTTTAAATATTTTTATTTAAAAAATAAAAAAAACATACTTAATTTTAGTTTTATTAAAAAATAATTTCATATTTAAAAAAAAAAAAAAAATTAGCATAAAATTAGTATTAGTTTCAAGACTTATTAATTATTTAAGATTTAAGATAATGTTAAATATTTGGAAAAATAAATAAATTTTTAGTACTTAATATTTGAAACTTTGCATTTTGACCCTTAAAAACTAATAAGCATTACAAAATAGTCCAATCGTTACCTATTCTGTTAAATTTTCTAACATTCGTTAGTGCTGGGGTGCAAAGTCTGGAGCTGGGGGGGAAAGTGGGACAAATTGAAGCTTTGGGGGGCAAAGTGGGACAAATTTGGCGCTGGGGGGCAAAGTGGGATTCGGTGGATACTTTGGGGGGGTAAATGTATTTTGGCCAGAAAACAATGAAGAAGAAGCCCAAGCCAAGCCAAGAAGCCCAACAGATGAAGGGGGCATTTAAAAGTGGAGAATCCCAAGAATCAAACGGGCCTAAGAATAAGTAGACCAGGCCCAATAACCGCAGCCCAGTGTGCATTGTGCGAGGGAAGAGAGCAGTAAGTGTGCAACTTCCTGCACGACTCGCACGCACGAGATGAAGAGGGAGGACGAGTCGCGCTCTGGAGGCCGACTCGGTCTATGCGAACTTAGACACGCGATAGGCGCGTGACATAGAGTGAGCGGACTAACTGGCGCGTGGGACGGATCTGGTGGGTATAGACTTCTTTAGACAAGTGACAACATTTCCGATGCCTTCCTTTAGCACTATGTGTATACTAGAGGAGGGGACTCCATTAGGGGTGGCAAAATGGGTATCCCGGTTACTATTGGATAAAACCCATATTTATCCATTAACTAATGGATAATAATGGGTATTATCCATTAGTACCCATTAATGATAATGGATATTAATGGATAATACTCAATTTTATCCGTTAGTTAATGGATAATACCCGGATAATCCATTATTTCATCACATACTAACAACACCACCGCACCATATCCCACCTCCTATCACTCCCCATGTAACACCACCATCACGAGACACAATACAACAAATGGCTGACTTTAGTGTTGTACAGTACAACAAATTCTGCCATTATACATACTATAGTACAAGTAAATAACGTATTACTAACCATAAACCATATATTTATTCCTGAGCAGCGAACTTGATGGTTGTACCATTTATAGATATTAGATCTTGTTTGGCTTCTTTCATTATTTTCTTCTTCTCTCAATTTTAATTACCGTTGTTTTTAAGATATACTAACTCTGTCTCAAAATACTATTTCATTTAGAAAATATATTTCAAATACTAATCCATTTTGAATGAAAATTATTACAATCATTTTTAAAAATACTCCCTCCATCTCAAAATAAACGTTGCAGTTGACTTGTCAACATTCTTAATAAGAAACTTGCTTTACATGTTTGTACATTTCATGTACGGTGGTTAAATTGCATTAAGACTCTTTTCTTATTTTAAAATGCGGTATTTACTTTGAAATGAAGTAAAATAAAAAATGTGATATTTATTTTTAATTTGGGACGGGGGGAGTATCGCTTTTAATACATTATGACTTGGTATGTTACACGCCTACCAGGGCATATACACAGAGGATATTAACAGTAGTCATTTACTTCCTTTAATCAAACAAAAAATAATATTCATTGAGAGAATATGAATGTTTTAGTAACATAGATTTTTTCTAGAACAGGAAAAAAAAAGACATAAGTTTGACTGAAACACAACAATAGTGTAGTGCAGTACTTGCAAAAGCAAGAATTTAGTTGAACTGGCCAAGACGCCATGTCCCCTACAAAATGCTTTGTTCAGCAGTGTGTAACATTGTGAGTTAGAGATTATGGGTAAACCCATGGCAACCCGGTTAAAAATCCATATTGCCCAAATTCATTGATGGTTGTTATAGGTTTTTATCCATATGAACCAATAATTTTAATTGATACCAAATAGATAACTCACTAAATCATTTATTAATGGTTAATGGATGAGTTATTGGATATGGATCAAAAATTGCCACCCCTAGTCTCCATGCATGATACCTGCAGTAGAAGGTGAGATGCATGATACCTGCAGTAGAAGGTGAGAAGAAGGGTAAAGGAAATCGTATCATTTATATGGAAACTGTTTCTAAAACATAAAAGATGCACTTACAAGAAAAGAAAGGAGAGAGAGAGAGAGAGAGAAAGAGTGTTGGGGCGGGACTGTGACACATCAATTGTAATCTATTATTATCGATTGATTGGAACAATTGAAATGAAAAGTCAATCAATTGACTACTTGAACATTTCTTTTTGCATTGTTCGAGGACATCCAATAAAATTGAAACGATACATAGAAGATTAGCATGACCCATGAGCAAGGATGACATGCACAAACCGAGAAAAGGTCCAAAAGAAATTCTTAACCTTTTGCCCCTCCATATCCTCTGATATAATTGATGTTATGTCAGATCAACTAAGTTTGTTGCTTCTTTTATAATAATGGTCTCCGTGTTTGTATCGCAAAATAAGCACTCCTGCTTCATCAGGTATACTCCCTCCGTCCCATCTTAAACTTCAAAAAAAAATGGGCACATGAATTAAGAAAAAGTGCTTTATAATATTAAAATATTATGAGTGGAGTAAAATTAGTGGGGATTAGGGGATTTGTGTTTTTTAATCAATCTAACCCAGGCAACTTACATCACATTTCAGAAACTTACAGTCACAATTACAAACTGAAATTTCAAGTTCCCTCCATATTACTTACAAAAATTTGAAACTGAAAATTCAAATTCCCCCATATCAATTACAAAAGGCTATAAATACAATCACTATGTACCAAAATTACAGTTTCTTATTTCTTCATAAACTTTTAAACACATTCTACAAAACGAAGAAAAATCTGGGAGTAGAGGAGAGGACTCTGCTGGGTCAGTTTTTGTCTCAATCAAATGATGGTCAAAAGTTTCTCAAAGGAAAAGCATCACAAGCAGCTACAAAATTTGGAATCTCCTTGAAGTCAGTTTATACATCTTGCGCTTTGGTGAAGAAGCTCCAATATCAAGGTAAACCTGTTATTTTAACCTCAAAAAAAGTTGGTGTAGAAAAATCCAAAAAAAATCCTATTTGATGTTGAAAAAATGAAGACAATACAATATCATAAAAGAAACACAATTAGGAATCTAGGAGTAGCATTGGGAGTGAGTAAAAGCACAATAGGGAGATGGAAAAAAACTGGTGTGATCAGAGCCCACTCAAATGCAATAAACCCAGCATTAACCATAGCAAATCAGATTTCTAGGTTGAAATTTAGTGTTGATGCAGTCACATTTGATGCACAGCAAGGTACAACAAAGTTTTTAGCCCATGAACCATGTTATCCATATTGATGAAAAATGGTTTTACATGACTAAATGTAAGGAAAATTATTACATCTACCCTGGTGAAGAGGAACCCCACAGAACATGCCAATCAAAAAGATTCATTACAAAGGTGATGTTTTTGTGTGCTGTGAGTAGACCCATTTATGCATAAAATGGTGACTTAATCTTTGATGGAAAAGTGGGCATGTGGCCATTTACGAAAGTAGAAATGGCAAAGAGGAACAATCGAAATAGCGAAAGAGGCACACCAGTCACAAAGCCATTGGATTCCATTAACAAAGAGATCACAAAGGACATACTCATCAACCATATAAGTTTCCAACTTTTATAACTATTTATGTCATGCATTTTTTTTCTATTCATATTTTTATGCACATAAATTTGTTTGATTGTAGGTTATTCATGCAATTAAACAGAAATGGCCACAAACAGCAAGCAAAAACATCATAATACAATGGGATAATGCTCCTCCTCACATCAACAACAATGATAAAGATTTTAGAGATGTAGTAAGTGCTAATGGTTTCAACATAGAGTTGCAATTTCAACCCCCTAATTCCCCTGACACAAACATCAATGACCTAGGGTGGTTCAGATCAATTGATAGTCTCAAAACAGATACTCAAGCCACAACAGTTGATGATTTGGTCAAAGCCGTAAAAGAATCATTTGAAGCAATTTCACATGAGACACTAAACAAGCATTTTCTGATTGTGCAAACTTGTATGATTGAAATCATGAAGGCAAGAGGAAGCAACGACTACAAAATCCCACATCTCAAGAAAGATGCATTGCAAAGAATTTGACAGTTGCCTACGGACATAGAAGTGGATAAAGGTTTGGTAAGAGACTGCATAATGTTTATAAAAGATGCCGGGCATGTGCAAGGACTTGAAGGCATATTGTATGACTTAGAACTAGTGAATTTCATGCTGTGAAATGGTTTGTGCAAAAGTTTAGGTACATTTTGTTTTTTGAGTTTTGTAAACCCTCAGAAAATTATCATCACAGGGCACCTGTAAATAGGGACATCTTTTGTAAAACTCATTTTGTGAACCCTCATTAAAACATCATCACTGGGCACATGTAAAGAGAGACATCTTTTGTGAAACTCCTTTTGTAAACCCTCAGAAAAATAGAAGCATAGGGCTGATGTACAGAGGGACAACTTTTGTAAATTGAAGTCTTCAACTTTAGCACAAATCTTAACACAGAGCACACACTAACACATACCAAGTCAAACACTCTCAGCAAAATTCATCATAGATAACAATTCACCAATTCTTGTCCTATTGCAGTCATACAAACCAAGAAAGGGCATGTAGTATCTGTTGTTACCAGTTGTTGGTCCCAAAGGGGCAACAAGGGTATGAAAAATGCTAGAGGGGGGGGGGGTGAATAGCGTTTTAAAATTCTTTTCAAACCCTTTTGCAAATCAATGGCTTATGCGCACAGTTCTCAAATAAGCTAAGTATAGCGCGCAGTGAGAGTGTGAAATGCACAGCGGAAGTTTTAAGCAGCACCTGCGCAGTAAAAAGCTGCGCAAGGATAAAAACGCACGCGCTAAGTTTTGGCTTAAAGAGTTGGATAAAATGTTCTAAGGCAATAAGCAATAACAAACACAGCGGTAATAGTAGCAATCTGATAAGATCAAACAAAGCAGTAATTCAGAAATGATTAGCAGAAAGTAAATAGCGAGATTAAAGAACAAGCTATTTGGAGAGGTTCGATCGATGAAAGATCTACGTCCTCTACCAAGATGGTTAGTCTTGGATTTTCTAAAGGAGATCTTATTATATGAGAGAGTTACAAGATACAACAATGAAACACAACTATCTCAAAGATCTATAATCTATGAAGAGCAAATCCTAGACTAAACCGGTATATCTCAAGAAGAAAGATCTTAATGATCAAAGCTTCAAGAGGTGTGTGTGTGTTCAGAAATTCTGGGCTCTATGAATCTATGAGATGAAGAGCACGAAGAATTCTGGTGATTTAAGGCTTAGGATCTGGGCAGGAGTTTGAAGGTATGAAGGTTGAAGGTTGAAGGTTGAATCTGTGAATAGTAAGCAGCAATCTTCAGAACTTCAAGGATATTATAAAGCACAAACTCTAGCAACTTGGAAATGAAGATGAGCTGGCTTATTTATAGCTGAGAGCTTGAATATAGCCGTTGGATCTCTGAGCAAGGACGATGAGCTGGCACAATATGATTGGTGCGCATGTGTCCTTTATAGCCGTTGGAGCTCTAATCAAAGTTGATGACCTGGCACAATATGATTGGTGCGCAGGTATATAGAGCCGTTGGAGACTGAGCATGAAGACCAAATTCAAAAAGCTTCTTCTAGAAGGTTGACAGCTGTCTTTATTTGAAATATATCTCTTGAGCGCGTCTCCACCGTTGGATCTGCTAAGTGTGCTTGTTTTGTCGTTTCTGCACACCTTAACACTCTTAAAAGCGTACAACTTCAAAGCGTTTTCCAAGTTAGGTGATCTGAATGGATTGAACTGAGGAAGAATGCTGCGCAGGATATTCCTGCGCAGTGGTGTCCTGCGCAGCGAAGTCTTGCGCAGTAACCACTGACACTTGGATCTTCATTCCTTTCCACTTCAAGTCCTGTGATCTAAGCTTATACTATAAAATGGACTAAGCTAAAAATTGAAGTTATAAAACTTCTTACATAGGGTCCTAAAGTCCATAAAATATTAATAGGTGATGGTATCAATCAATTCTAACGAGAATAGGAGGGTCAAGAAGTAAGCATACCCAACAATCTCCCCCTAAATAATTGATGCCATTACCTACTATAACAAAGGCAATTCATTGTACTTGATAATAACATGTCCATAAAGATATGAATAGCAAATCATGCCTCAAGTCAATGCACACACTCGCCAATGTCATAGATTTCTAGTCTATCCAAAAGATTAGCTTACAAAAAGGGAAAGACAGAAGTATCATTCAGCGCATACAAATGATATGAGTTTTAGTTTTAAGTATGCGTTTAAACTGAATGTTTAAACATTATGCGTTGAGAATATGAACAGTTAAGATTATGCGCATGGGTTGAAATAATGCAATCATTGTTCCACAAACAAAGAGTTTGAATTGAACAAGGTTTTGGAAACACATGATGCGATTTTTCTCATTAAAACTTGAAATGTAAAGAGTTGCAGATTACAAGTTTGAATTAGAGAAAACAAAAAAAATGCGTACAAAAAGAAATACTTTGCGCAAAAACAAAAATTACATAGAACCTAGTCTATGTTGATCCGGTGCAAGGATTCACGTAGCTCATTCTGCAGATTGTTGAACTTATTCATAATGTTGGTCCCAAAGGGCAACAAGGGTATGAAAAATAGCTAGAGGGGGGGTGAATAGCTGTTTTAAAATTCTTTTCGTACCCTTGATAAACTCAATTGCAAATGCGCACTTTATCAAGTAAGCGTTATGAAATGCGCCTAAGTGAGTGAGTGAAATGCACAGCGGAATTTAGTAATGAAAATAGGCGCAAAGTGTGATAAAGGGGCGCACACACACTCTAAGTATTTTGGCTCAAAGTGGTTGAAATAAGGAACTAGGGCAAATGAAATAACAAACACAACACAGTTCAATCAATCAATCTACAATGAATAAACAATCAAATAGTTAGATATGATATGACTTGAAAGGAAATAGCAAGATAATAAGTACGCGCTATTTGGAGAGGTTCGATCGGGAAAATGATCTACGTCCTCTACCAAGATGGTTAGTCTTGGATTTCTAATGGAGATCTTATATAATGAGAGAGTGTTACAAATTACAATCGTTTGAGCTTATACACTAACTCAAGATCTAATATTCTATGAAAGAACAAATCCTAGACAATAACCGGTGTATCTCTAAAAGAAAGATCTAAGTGATCAAACTTAAAGAGGTGAGTGTGTGATTTTAGATTCAAGGCTCTTTAGATCTTTATGATTTAGAGCACAATGAAACTAAAGTGTTATAGCTAGAAGATCTGGGCTAAGGATGAAGGTATGAAGATGTTCTTGAGAAATTCTGGAAAAACGAAGGCAATCTTCAAATCTTCAACAAATGCTTTGAGAGGGAAATTCTTAAAGTTCTTAGCAAAACTCAGCAACTTCAAAAAGTTGAAGTTATGGGGTATTTATAGTGAACTTCCAAAAACTAGCCGTTGGAAATCCTTGGTGAGTCAGAGAAAGGACGGATGTGCTATCGCTCATTGAGTGGAGCACGTGTCCTTTTATAGCCGTTAGACACATAACATAAATATGACCGTTATGGACAGGTGTCCTTAGATGCGGGTGCATACGTGTTATTTAACCACCGTTGGATTATTGGCGTAATTTGAATTCTCTTCAAGTCTTTGAATCTTCAATAAATCACTGAGCGTTGAATAAACACTTTGAGGCGTGTTGAGCCAAGAGGCGCATAAATACTGCGCGCGCTAAGGCATATGGCGCATGGCGCGTAGAATTAAAATGAGGCGCATAGCATTTCTTAGAAGAATGCTTATATGCGCGCGCTAGAAGGCGCATGGCGCATAGGCGCATAGGCGCATGGCTCTACTCAAAATGTGATTTTCTTGAATCTTGATCTTCTTGCCCTATTACTAAGCCTAGTCTATAACAATGGACAACCTAAAAAATAAAGTATAAATACTTCTTACATGTGGGTCTAAAGTCCATGAAATAAAACTTAGGTGATGGATCAATCAAATCTAATAAATCCTATTACATTAAAACTGAGATATATGTGGGCATACCCAACAATCTCCCCCTATTTGATTGATGCCATTACCTACTATATCAAGGACAAACATTATACTTGATAAAAACATGTCCAAATGAATGAAATTGGTAAATCATGTCTCAAGTTAATGCACACACTAGTCCAAGATATAGATTTCTAATCTATTCCAATAAGAATAAAGAATTACATATGGAAAGATAGAAACAACAGTTTAACACATTCAAAATGATGTATGAATTTTAGTTTTGAAAAGTGTTTAAACCAAGTTTAAACTCAATGCATGAAAGTATGAAACAATTCAATATGATGCATGAATTTAAACAATATTCAATGTTCTACAAACAAGGAGTTTGAGTGAACAAAGTTTGATAATAAGTGATGCATTGTTCTCATTAAAACTTGGAAAGTAGGAGTTACAGATTACAAGTTTTGAATAGAACAAAGACAAAAGATGTGCTAAAACAAGTAAGCACTAAAATCACTATCTTCAAAAGTGGTTTTACTAACAAAAAAAAAATTCTAACTTACAATCAAAGAAAACTAAGGATTAGGAGGCGCGTTGTCTTCCTTCAATCCTTCTTCAATTTCAGAAACGGAGCGCTGGATTTGTTTGGAAAGTTGATAGGCGCGGTTCACTAAACCATGAGTGTCCGTGACGCCGTCTCTGAGGTAGTGCAAATGACCAACATTGATGTTTTGATATTCATCAATGGTGCGTTGAGTAATGGCTTGCTGTTGAGCGACGTTTTCAGCAACGTTCTGAAAGTTTGCTTCAATAGCAGCCTGCACTGAAACAATGTCAGAGGAAATCCTATCTGAGCGCCTGTCTGCGCTGGAGTGAGCGGCGTTGAAGTGAGTGACAACTAACTCCTTCAAGACTTCAATCTTTGAAAGCAGGGAATTAATGTCAACAGGCATGCTAGGAGCAGGAGCAAGGCTGGAAGAGGGCGCATGAGATCCAGGCGCATGTGAATCAGGAGCAATTGGAGCAGCGCTGGGTTCATCATTTGGTTCTGCGCCATATACAGATAGTCCCAGGATTTGTAGCTCATCCTTAACTTCGTTGAGCTTATCAACAACGCTCAATAACTTATGGCTATCTTCAGCCACCATCTCAAACAGTTTCCTTATATCCCCCGCTATGTTCAACTCTACTTCTTTTATAACGTTTATAAAATCTTGGCCATCAGTGAGTTGGATGCCGGCGCTAATTCGCTCGTGAAGAGAAGCAAGAGTACCTTTGAATAAATCGTTCATCTGATCAATTGCATCATTCCACTGTTGAGGGGTCAGGAAGTGTTTGTCCTTGATGTTGGCATCTATGCGCTTTATCTCCCCCTTAATGGAAGCAATCTCATCAGCCTGCTGGGTAAGCATTGAAGTGTGAAGCTCTAACTGTGAGTTCATTTGAGACTGGCCTTGCTGGAGTTGCTTCAGAAGAGAAATAACCACACTCATATCAGGAGTGGGAGGAGGAGGCGTAGGAGTAGAGGGGCGCGGAGTAGGAGCGCGGGGAGGAGATGGAATATATTCTGCACTTGAAGAAATTTCTTCAGGATGAGGCGCAGGAGCCTTTGGGCGCACAGAAGATGGTTTGCGCCTTAAAGGTTCTGGCTCCCCCTGAGGTTGATCCTCAATATCTTCACCAAATAAGTCTGCAGAGATTTTTTCTTTGAGTTGTTGACGATCAGAAGATGGAGGCGCATGAACAGTTAGAGGCGCATCAGGAGCAGGCGCGCGTGCATCAGCTCTAGACCCTGCGCCTTTGCGCCTTTCAGATTTAGATAAATCAGCAGCCTGTTTCATTCTGAATTCGTCATCCCTTTTCAACTGCGCTTTCAGTCTACTGGCTTCTTTAGCGCGTTTCAGCTCCTTTTCTTCTTCAGTGTCGGTTCTGGGGCGCTTAGCAGGTCTGCTTGGTTCTTCAGCAATCCCTTTGCCTTTGCCTCTAACTGCGCCAGGAATAGGTCCAGATTCTGCGCGTGGCGCTACTGCAGCTTCTTCTTCACCATCTGCGCCAGCTGCTTCTTCATCAGAATCAGTGGCTTCATCTACCAACTGAGCTCCTTTCACCCTTGGCGCGCGCTTGGCCATGCGCTTTCTGCGCCTTTTTATCACTAAACTGTCCTTACCAAAAATAGGGACATCAGTGGTCTGGTAGGCTGGGTTCTGAGCAAGGAAATTAGCAAGCGCAAGGTAGGATAGGAAGATTTTGGTGAGAATACGGCAGTGAGTCTTGAACTTCGTCTTGCCGTCAACTTTGTTTTTATTGTACTTGTCAATCTGGTCCTGAAGATTAGTAAATAAGATCTGAGGCCAGTTGAGGATGGTCTTTGCCATAATAGCAGCAGTATATTCCCACTGCTCCATTGTGAATCTGTTGACATTTCCAGTTTTGAAGATAATTGAAGTGCCAACCAGATGCGCAATATGCGCCAATAAGTCACCACCATCTCTAATTTCCACCGTTTTGATATTGTTTTGAAGAGTAGGGATACGAAGAAGAGTACGCGCCATAATGTTTTGAGCGGCGGCTGAATAAGAATTGATTTTGCCAGCTACACTCAAGGGGCCAGTTTTGTTGAAGTTGACAATGTTCTTTATAGTGCCTGCAGACATGGTTATCTCAACATCTTGAACTACGGCGCGAATGCGATAGCGCACCATCCCTTCAACGTCTGTTGGAATTTCCACAAATTCTGCTGTAGAGAAAAATTCATCAACGAGGAGCGGAGAGTAGAAAGGTTGCTCCAGAGTGAATACAGGGAGAAGTCCAGCCAGTCTCATATATTCCATAACTTCGACACCCATAGGATCAGTAGATAGCTCGTTTAAATCAAATGTTTCACCAGGTCTGAAGTTAGATAGATCCTGAAAAATTAAACATTGAAAGGAATTAGTGTTAATCAGGCGCATAGAAGCATAAATAAGCAAAGTGTATACCAGGCGCATGAAATTTGAGGCGCATAGAATAATTAGGCGCAAAGAGTCATAGGCACATAAGAGAGCACAATGAATCTAGGCGCATAATTATGGTAGGTGCATGAAATTTATGAGGCGCAGAGAAATACAAGGCGCATATTTATGGTTCTATGAAATACTAAGAAAAAATTAAACATAGAAACTTGACTAAGTATAGGTTTTAAGCGCATGAGATATTTAGGCTCATGTAGTTATAAGGCGCATAAGATAATGAGGCGCAAAATAACTAGAGGCGCATAAGTATATGAGGCGCATAAAATTGTATTTAGGCGCATGACTATGTGAAATTCATACTTAGTATATAAACACATAAACGCACACAAACACATGACAGTCATTCATATGCAAGTTTTAGAATCAAAACATGAAAATTTTGAAAAACAAGTTTTGAAAATTTTGAAACCCAAGTCATGCAAAAATAACGAAGAACACGAAAAACATGCCTTGAGTGCTCGAAGAACACCAAGAACACCAAGAACACATAATTCATGAAACTTCACCAAATCAAGCATACAGTATATCAGAATGACCGCACGAAGACAAGGATAACAAATATGTAAATCAAAACAAGTAAAAATCAACAACGAATCCAAAAAATGGATTCAAAGATCCGAAAAACCGAAAAGTCGAAAATGGTGATTTTTCAGATTCGCACCAAATAGCGAATTGATCGTTGAAAAAGTTAGTTATAAAGACTCGAAATCATGAAACGAACATAACCTAACAAACGATTTTGAAAACGGATCACGGAAGCAAGATTAATCAAGAAAAATGGGCATTCGGGTTTTGAAAAAGACGAACACAAAAAAAAATTCAGAAATTTAAAGAGTTTAAGAGTTAGAATTCATACCATTTCGTCTTGGGTAGATTTTGTAGTTCTCTTAGGACCCATTAACGAGATATATATGAGGAAAAATAGAGAAACGAAAGAGAGAGAGAGGGAGAAACGGAGAGACTGGGAGAGAGAGTTGGTAGGGAGGTGTAGGGAGATGATGAGGGAGTTGGTGAGAGAGAGAGAGAGTGAAGGGAAGTATATATAGGTTAGGTTTAAAAAATTTGCACTGTTATGGAAATAATACTGTCAAAAATTTAAAAAGATGGGAAGTTGAAATGATGTGTATTTATGAGGGTTTTAGTGATTTCGGCTCATCATGACATGTGTACGGCGCATTAATGAGGGATTTATGGATTTGAAGGACATTAAATGCAGAATGACATAAAGTGTCATGATGTGACATATTGGGTAAAAGAAAAACTGCTCCACTTTCCCTTTAAGTGTATGAGCAATTTTGACTAATTTTTGCACAAACCCCAAAAACATCTATTTTGGTGTAAGTTTGGGGTGCAAGAAATATATCCCCAGGAAATAAAATTTTTGAAAAGTGTAAACCGAGGGAAAAATTTAATTGCACAAGTACCCTTGATCAATTAAAGAAATGTCAAAAGACATATATTCCTATAATAAATGAACAGAATAAACATACCTGGTACTTGTGTATTTAATACGTTCAATCATTGAAATTAAATTTGAGAATTGATTGAGCCGCAATAGTTAATGCGCGCATTGAAGGGGCACATTACTTCAACAAGGCGCATACTCATCTAGGCGCATTATTCATCAAGGCGCATTACACATCAAGGCGCTCAAAGATGGTTGAGGGCATATAAATGTTTGAAGAGCATTGGATGCTAGGCGCGCATGAATGGCAGGCGCGCAGATATTGAGCGCGCAGAAAATAAGAGTTGGGCCCGCAATTAGTATGGCGCATAGTTTCCTTGAAACTTTGAAAAATTGATCTAACATGTACCTAAAATACTCATAACTCAACAAAACATAAAATCATTCGTATTGACAAAACTATATTGAATTTAGTTGAGTTCAAGCATACCCATTTCACCTCTCAAAAACATGAACCGTTTCGCGTCGAGTGCTTTCGTTAAAATGTCGGCGATTTGATAGTCGGTTCCCACGTGTTCCAAATGTATATTGCCTTTCTCCACGTGGTCTTTGAGGAAGTGATATTTGATGTCGATGTGCTTGGTCTTTGAGTGCATGACAGGATTTTCAGAAACCGCAATTGTTGATGTGTTGTCGCAGTAGATGGGATAATTTTCTTCGATGATATCATAGTCCACCAATTGCTGCTTCATCTAAAGTATTTGACAACAACAACTTCCCGCAGCGATATATTCGGCTTCGGTTGTTGAGACAGATATAGAAGCTTGTTTCTTACTTGCCCATGACACAAGTCGATATCCGAGGAAATGACAAGTGCCACTAGTGCTTTTCCTATCAATTGTGCACGCTGCATAATCCGCATCTGAATAACCTACAAGTTTAAAGTTCGAATCTTTGGTGTACCAAAGTCCAAGGTTAACAGTGCCAGAGAGATATCTTATAATTCGTTTCACAGCAATTAAGTGTGCTTCTCTAGGGTCGGATTGATAACGAGCACAAACACAAACACTAAACATAATATCAGGCCTACTAGCAGTAAGGTAAAGGAGTGAGCCAATCATACCTCGATAGAGCGTTTGATCAACACGTTTACCTTTTAAATCTTTGTCGAGTTTGTTGCCGGTGGCCATTGGAGTATCGTATGCTTTAGCGTTCTCAAGTCCAAACTTCTTGATTAAGTCCTTTGTGTATTTGGCTTGATTGATAAAGATGCCTTCACTCATTTGCTTGATTTGAAGCCCGAGGAAGAATGTGAGTTCTCCCATCATGCTCATTTCAAACTTGCTCTTCATTAGTTTCTCAAAACACTTACACAACAATTCATTAGTAGAACCAAATATAATATCATCAACATAAATTTGAACAAGTAATTTATGACCATTATGTTTGGCAATGAAAAGAGTTGTATCGATTTTACCGCGAGTGAAGCCTTTTTCGATGAGAAACTTTGATAGTGTATCATACCATGCTCTTGGTGCTTGTTTGAGTCCATACAAAGCTTTCTGGAGTTTGTACACATGATTTGGAAATTGTGAATCTTCAAACCCAGGTGGTTGAGAAACATAGACTTGTTCTTGGAGTTCACCATTTAGAAACGCACTCTTCACATCCATTTGATATAGCTTGAAGTTCTTGTGAGCGGCGTAAGCTAGAAATAATCTGATAGCTTCAAGTCTTGCTACGGGCGCAAAAGTTTCATCGTAGTCAATTTCTTCTTCTTGCCTATAGCCTTGTGCAACCAATCTTGCTTTGTTTCTCGTGATGGTTCCATTCTCATCCATCTTGTTCCTGAACACCCATTTCGTACCAATCACTCCATGATCATTTGGTCTTGGAACTAGAGTCCAAACCTTACATCGTTCAAATTGATTGAGTTCTTCTTGCATAGCAACAACCCAATTAGGATCTTGGAGCGCTTCATCAGCCTTCTTTGGTTCGATTTGAGAGATAAAAGCAGTGTAAGCATCAAAGTTTGTAGCTCTCCTTGTACGAACACCAACTTGTAGATCACCGATGATATTAGCAATTGGGTGACCTCTAACTTCATGAATTTCAGGAGGTAAGTTAGGTTGAGTCATAGTAATTTGAAGGTCTTCAATTGGTACATCTTCACCAGATTCAAAGTCATTAAAATTTGGGGGTTGAACTGGCTCAGAATTGAAATTTGGGTTTACACCAGATGCAGCAGTAGAAATAGGCGCGTGAGAGGAATCATGAGGCGCATCATTTGAGTGAGGCGCAATAGAGGATTCACCAGGCGCATTATACATTGAATTAGGCGCATTTGATGTAGATGGATTTCCTTGTATTGATAGATTCTGATCTTGAGTGGGCGCAACATAAATAGGAGCACCTGTATCATTTAGCTCAATAGAATCATCAGCAACATTTGGAGCCAAATGTGGCTCAAGGAGAGAATGTTCATCAAATGTAACATGTACAGATTCAACTATCACTAATGTAGTTCTATTAAAAACACGAAAAGCTTTAGAGTGTTTGGCATACCCAACAAAAATACCTTCGTCGGCTTTGGCATAGAATTTACCTCTATGTTCGTTTCCGTTGTAGAGGATATAACATTTGCAACCAAAGATCTTGAAGAATGCAATGTTGGGAGTTCTACCACGCCAAAGTTCATACAGAGTCTTGTTGTGAAGTTTGTTGATGAGGGAACGATTTTGAGTAAAACATGCAGTGTTGATAGCTTCTTCCCAAAAGTACTTAGGCAATTTAGCTTCAGCTATCATCGTCTTTCCCGCTTCAATCAACGTTCTATTCTTTCGTTCAACAACGCCATTTTGTTGAGGGACTCCGGCGGTTGAAAAGTTGTGATCTATCCCATGATCTTCACAATATCGAGCAACACCGTTGTTTTTGAATTCTGTTCCATTGTCGGATCGAACACTAACGATGTCATCTTCTTTTTGGGTTTGGAGCAGTCGAAATAAGGTAGTGAGAATATCATAACAATCATTTTTTGTAATCATCATCTCTACCCATGTATATCTTGAATAATCATCCACCACAACTAGAGTATACTTGTTTCTTCTAATACTTGCGGTGGAAACTGGTCCAAATAGATCAATGTGAAGCAGTTCCAAACATCTTGTAGTTGAAGGATTTGACTTGCTTGAAAATGACTGCTTCGGTTGTTTGCTAAGTTGACATGCAGCGCACTTTTTGCCATGATGATCAGCAACCTTGGGAAGTCCTTTGACAAGATTATTCCTGCTGAGTTTAGATAGATACTTGAAGTTCAAGTGACTTAAGCGCTTGTGCCACAGCCAACTATTTTCGTTCACACTTTTTGCTACAAAACAAAGATTAGTACTAGAGTTCATACTATGGAAATCAATAATATAAATATTTGTCTTACGATATCCCGTGAGTAAGATAGCTCCAGTTTTGCCATTCTTGATAAGACATTGCGTTGAAGTGAAATGGCATTCTAATCCTTTGTCACAGAATTGAGATATGGATAATAAGTTGTGCTTGAGCCTTTCGACGAGTGAGACTCTTTCAATGCACACTTTGTCTTTCTTGAGCTTTCCATATGCTACAACTTGACCTTTGTTATTATCGCCAAATGTTACGGAGGGACCTCTTTCTTCATGAACATCTTCTAATAATGATTCATCTCTAGTCATGTGTCTTGAACACCCACTATCGAGAATCCATTCATAATTTCTAGCTTTTGAAGATCCAGCCACGAAACAAAGAACCTGAAATATAGACATTTAAGCAGGTCCCCTTTATTCCTTTTGGGTCCTAGGGTTAGCAACTTTTGACAACCCACTCTTGCTTGACCTTAGGATTTTTACGTCCTTTGGCATTGGGAGTGAATCGCAAAAGTCATTCCACGGCCTTGTGTCCTGAACAATCACAAATGGAACAATGATGAAAGCCACCAATCACGTGAGTTTTCACAAACTCTTTACTTTTCTTGGGGATGGCATTCTTCTTTGGGTCAGATGAACTAGCCTTAACAAAATCTTTCTTTTGAAATTTTGGAGCGCTTTTTCTCGGAGGGCGCATAGGGCTAGGAGGCGCACGGCGATGAGGCGCGTGGCTCTTAGGCGCATAATGAGCACTCGGAGAAGGAGCGCGCCTATTTTCAAGAATGATTTTGCTAGGAGATGGTTCATCTGTAGCTATATCTTTCCCATTAGCTTTCCCAAATTGCTTCGTGGGGTAGACATAATGGAATGTTTGTCTCTTGACTTTTTCCTGTCCTTTACCCATTGAATTAGAATGTTTTTCCTTGGGAATTTCAAAAGTTTGTTGGTTGGTAAATTCACTATCTCTTTTAGCACAGACATCACATTTAAAGTTGTCACTAGTTGATGAGAATCCCAAGCCACTTTTATCACCACTGACTTTTTGGGACTCAAATATATTCTCCATAGTGACACGAGAATTGGACCACTCATTTGTAATCTTTTTAAGATCAGTAATTTGAGCAACCAATTCATTCGTTTTGAACTTTAAGAAGTGAGTTCTGTTCTGTTAGAAAAGTGTTTTTAACAGTAGAGAGGAGTCATAAGCTCTTTATCTGCTCCTTAAGGAGGGTGAGTTCAGATTTAAGTAGGATTTCTCGAGTTTAAGCTGGGAAATTTCATCACATGATAGGTGCTAAGCTTCCTTCATAAATCATCTATAGTTAAAATTTCCTTCATTGTTCAGCAATCACTTCATCATTGACCTTTTGGAGATTGGAGCAGTTGGTTCAACCTGTGGTCTAATTTGCTCCTTTTCTCAATTTGTTCCTTGCTCCAAGATCACATCGTGAGAATTTTGGAGATTGGAGAGCCGGAGTGGTTCAAATCCTTGTTCAACGAGCTCGCTGATGGTTGGTCCTTTCTTTTTTTCACTTCTTGAAAACCTGCAGATTTTTGATGGTTTATTCAAGGCATTCATATCGGGACATCCTTGTGAGAAGTCATCATCAGAATCATAGAGCATCAACTTGTCATTTGCCATCAGCAACGAGTCCATCATCGGAATCTTCATCGCTTCATCGGAGTCTGTTTCAATGCCAAGTGTTGTGCTCATTTGCTGGTGCTTCTTCTTCAGCAACCATTTCCTTGTGATCGAGTGAACTTGGGAGTAAATTTGGGAGTATGGCATGCTCTTCTTCTGCATTATTCAAATTTGGGGATCGGGCAGCTTGATGCAAAATGTTCGGGTTTCTTGCAATTAAAACAAACAAGATCTTCTTTTCTTTTTGAATCGCTGCTCCTTGTAAACTTTTGAGGAGCTTTGCTGGTAGAGATCCTTGAAATTTATTGGTTGAGCCGGGTCTTGAGAATTTTCTGAACTTTTGAAATTTCTTCACAAATAAAGCGAAGTCTTCATCATCCATGTCTAATAGCTCAGAAGTGGAAATTTTGGGGTCGGAACTTTTCTCATCTTGTACAGGCGCAGGAGAAGGCGCAGGTGTAGGCGCAGCTTCTCTGTGCGCCATCATAGCCATAGATTTTGACTTTCCTTCAGTTTCGCTGATTCGTTGGAGTTTGAGTTCGTAAACTTTGAGATTTGCATAAAGGTTCCTTAATGTCCATACATCTAAAGTTCCAGCGTCTTTAAGAGCGATAGATTTATGTAGGTATCTTGATCCAAAATCTTGTAGAAAATTTACATTCAAATCTTTGTTGGTAAACTTCATGCCAAGTGAAATACATAGACTGATAATTTCACAGTAGCGTTCATAAGTTTGCCTTAAGTTTTCACCGGGGAGTTGAGAGAAATTGTTGAACCTCTTTTGAACTTCGTATTTCTTGTTCTCCTTACAAACCGTGTCTCCTTCTATATGCTCTTCAATAGCATCCCATAGCTCATTAGCAGTAGCACAATGCATGACTTGTTGTTTCATGGCCGTGCTTAGAGTGCTTAGAAGAATGTTTCTGCTTTGCCATCATTTGCAACTCTTCTAATTTCTTCCTCATTCCATTCTTCCCTTGGTTTGAGAACTGTAGGTTGGGCAGCGTTGGTGCGTGGATTTGGATTTGCCTTCATCGGAATATAAGGTCCATAAATGATGGTGTCATGGAGCCTTTCATCGATTGAGTTGAGATGAGTCAATATGCTGAATTTCCACACGTCAAAATGATCTTCATCAAAGACCGGAACGTGAGTGTAGTTTGCAGTTGCCATAGGTTTTAAGTTTGCCATTTAGAATCGACACCCAAGCTGTTAAGCTTGAAAAACGAAAAATGTTTTATAAAGGTGTCAGCTCTGATACCACTTGTTGGTCCCAAAGGGCAACAAGGGTATGAAAAATAGCTAGAGGGGGGGTGAATAGCTGTTTTAAAATTCTTTTCGTACCCTTGATAAACTCAATTGCAAATGCGCACTTTATCAAGTAAGCGTTATGAAATGCGCCTAAGTGAGTGAGTGAAATGCACAGCGGAATTTAGTAATGAAAATAGGCGCAAAGTGTGATAAAGGGGCGCACACACACTCTAAGTATTTTGGCTCAAAGTGGTTGAAATAAGGAACTAAGGCAAATGAAATAACAAACACAACACAGTTCAATCAATCAATCTACAATGAATAAACAATCAAATAGTTAGATATAATATGACTTGAAAGGAAATAGCAAGATAATAAGTACGCGCTATTTGGAGATGTTCGATCGGGAAAATGATCTACGTCCTCTACCAAGATGGTTAGTCTTGGATTTCTAATGGAGATCTTATATAATGAGAGAGTGTTACAAATTACAATCGTTTGAGCTTATACACTAACTCAAGATCTAATATTCTATGAAAGAACAAATCCTAGACAATAACCGGTGTATCTCTAAAAGAAAGATCTAAGTGATCAAACTTAAAGAGGTGAGTGTGTGATTTTAGATTCAAGGCTCTTTAGATCTTTATGATTTAGAGCACAATGAAACTAAAGTGTTATAGCTAGAAGATCTGGGCTAAGGATGAAGGTATGAATATGTTCTTGAGAAATTCTGGAAAAACGAAGGCAATCTTCAAGTCTTCAACAAATGCTTTGAGAGAGAAATTCTTGAAGTTCTTAGCAAAACTCAGCAACTTCAAAAAGTTGAAGTTATGGGGTATTTATAGTGAACTTCCAAAAACTAGCCGTTGGAAATCCTTGGTGAGTCAGAGAAAGGACGGATGTGCTGTCGCTCATTGAGTGGAGCACGTGTCCTTTTATAGCCGTTAGACACATAACATAAATATGACCGTTATGGACAGGTGCCCTTAGATGCGGGTGCATACGTGTTATTTAACCACCGTTGGATTATTGGCGTAATTTGAATTCTCTTCAAGTCTTTGAATCTTCAATAAATCACTGAGCGTTGAATAAACACTTTGAGGCGTGTTGAGCCAAGAGGCGCATAAATACTGCGCGCGCTAAGGCATATGGCGCATGGCGCGTAGAATTAAAATGAGGCGCATAGCATTTCTTAGAAGAATGCTTATATGCGCGCGCTAGAAGGCGCATGACGCATAGGCGCATGGCTCTACTCAAAATGTGATTTTCTTGAATCTTGATCTTCTTGCCCTATTACTAAGCCTAGTCTATAACAATGGACAACCTAAAAAATAAAGTATAAATACTTCTTACATGTGGGTCTAAAGTCCATGAAATAAACTTAGGTGATGGATCAATCAAATCTAATAAATCCTATTACATTAAAACTGAGATATATGTGGGCATACCCAACACATAAGTTCAATCTTCAGTTCTTGAAATCTTTCTCTGAACGCTACGGCCTCACCGACATAGGTAGCCATTCCTCTGCGCATATCTGCGTTATCTTCTCACAGCTCTCAGAAGTTGGCTCTATACTGCACTTGATGTCCCGTCATCTGATTAAAATAAGACTGCTCAGCAGCTTCAATAGTGTTGATGACGGTGGACTGCGTTGCTTCGAGTATTTGGTCAGTGTGGAGGCGCTGAGTGTTCACGCTGGCTTGAATATCAAACATGGCTTGATCCATCCTAGTGTTGAACCCATCAGCGAAATCAGTCATCGCTTGAGTTATACACTCCTTGACACTTTCCATATTAAGCGAATTGGCATGCGCAGGACCGGGACCTTGTTCCAATCTCTCCAACAACATCGCTTCCATCCCAGCAAATCCTTCATGCAACCCATCGGCTAAGCTCTTGCGCAGACGCTTAAGCAGTCCTATAAACCCATCATTGATAGCGGTATAGGTGCAGACGTTTTCAAGCATCCCAGCTATTGACTTTAAAGAGTCCAGGACCATTTGGTCTAATGCATCAGGAACGCGTTGCGCAGAGGGCCGGCGGAGGTACTTGCCTTTGATATATTCTCCCCCTTAATGGCAGCAATCTCTAAACGCTCATCAAGTTGCTCTTGGATAGCTGTCTGCGCAGTAATGAGCTGAGTCATTTGGGACTGCGCAGCAACCTGGTTGACTTGAATAGTATTGAGAGCCTGGAGAATTTGGCGATGATCAGCGGAGGAAGATAGAGAGAAAGTAGATACTGTAGGAATGGAAGGAATAGCTTGAATAGGAGGAGGAGAAACTTTGGGAGGAGAGTGCGTTGGAGAAGGTTGTTTGGGAGAGAGATGAATAGGAGCAGCAGCAGGAGACCTATGCGAAGATGAGTGCGTACTGCTGCTATCTGTATCAGTTGTGCGCACAACCTGTTTCTTGCGCGGAGTTCGAGGAGGATCCTTGGCAGGTGCAGCAGCAGCGGTCTTTGCAGGCGTACCGGAGGCGGGAAAAGCTTCATCCATCCAATCATCACTATCTCCTGTACCCTGAGCAGGAGGGGCGTCAGCAGCCTTTGGATCTTGCTCCCCCTGCGCTGTATCATCAGCAGCAGTCTCATCCATTCGAGACTCGCTGTCTTCTTCAACCATAGCAGGCGCAGGAGGAAGTCTGGTAAAAGCAGGCTTTTTCTTGGTTTTGGAAGGAGAGGGAGCAGGCGCAGGAGGATCTTTGCGCTTCTTTGAAGGTTTGGGAGCAGGTGGCGGTAAATTAGATCCAATTTTAATGCCAGCAGTTGATCTGACATCTGGGATTTCCTTCACCTTTTCTGGCATAGGTTCTGCAATACCTTTGCCTTTGCGCTTTGCCTGCGCAGCAGCAGTTTCAGGTTCAGTAGGCGCAGTGGCCTTCGATGGCTGCGCGGCAGTGTTCTTTGCTTTGGGTTGAGGGGCTTCATCATCATCACTATCAACCCAATCTTCTTTGTCTGGGCTGGTGTCCTTGTTCCAAATCTTGCGATAATCACTGGACCAATTTCATTTCGCAGAGAGTAGAGGTGAGAGATGGAGTATGTCATGGTGCAGGGGACTTTGAGATCAGGACGCTTTTGAACGAAGGTGCGCAGCTCAGAGACATTCATCAGAAATTTGGATAAGAGCCTACAGTGAGTTCTGTACTTGGCTACTTTCTTGTCCATGCGCTTGTCATAGCTCTCCGATGCGTCCCATAGCTCGTCAAAAAGAACAGAGGACCAGTCTAAAGCATCGCCATTATAGACCGCAGCCCAATAAGCCCACTGCTTGGAAATGAACTTGCCCTTATTTCCATTTTTGCAGTTTACGGAGTCGCCAATAATGGTGCAAAGGTGATACATTACCTCACCAAACTCCTTGCGATCATGAACGCTCCACTTTTTAACTAGAGAAGGTTCCCCAACCAGTTTCTGCGCAAGCTTGTTTTGTTTAGCTTCAGAACAGGCTTCTGGCGCATCATCAACTTTAAATCCGCAAAGCTTTTTAAGTGACGCAGGAACAATGCGCACTGAGTAATTCCGAACGCATGAGCGGATAACATCAATCTTTTCTCGAGTCTGCTTGTGAGTCATGGTGACTCTCTCTGCGTTCTCAAAGAACTCGTCTACTAGAGAGGGGACATAGAAGTCCTGAGCCAGAGTAAAGAGAGGTAAGATGCCGGAAGAATCCATAAGATGAACAATCCTACGTCCGACAACATCTTTGTGTAGCGCAGCAAGATCCAGTTCCCAGCCTTGTAGGAAGTAGAAAGAGTTTGCGCAGGGGTTGCGCAGAAGCATGGATCTTGACCTATGATGAATATCTTATCAAGCAAACACAAGATTATTAGTATTAACAAATCATATGGACAGGTTAGCTAAGTTCAAACATACCCATTTCTCCTCTCAGGAATACAAATCTTTTTGCGTCAAGAGCCTTTGTAAGGATATCAGCAATTTGATTATCTGTGCCCACGTGCTCTAAATGAATGTTTCCTTTTTCCACGTGGTCCTTGAGAAAATGATATTTAATGTCGATGTGCTTTGTCTTTGAATGCATGACAGGATTGTTAGAGACTGCTATGGTGGACATATTATCGCAGAAAATTGGGCAATTTCCTTCATTAATTCCATAGTCCACTAATTGTTGCTTCATCCATAGGATTTGACAGCAGCAGCTCCCAGCAGCAATGTATTCAGCTTCTGTAGTGGAGATGGACACAGCAGCTTGTTTCTTGCTTGCCCACGCAACAAGTCGATTTCCAAGGAAATGACAAGTGCCACTTGTGCTCTTCCTGTCAATAGTGCATGCTACGTAGTCTGCGTCTAAATAACCTAGCAAATCGAAATTCGAATCTTTGGTGTACCAAAGTCCAAGGTTAACAGTTCCAGAAAGATAACGAATAATGCGTTTAACAGCAGTTAAGTGCGCTTCTCTAGGGTCCGCTTGATAGCGCGCACAGACACAAACACTAAACATAATATCCGGCCTACTTGCAGTAAGATAAAGGAGAGAGCCAATCATACCTCGATATAAAGTTTGATCAATTTTCTTACCTTTCAAGTCTTTGTCAAGTTTGTTGCCCGTGGCCATTGGAGTGTCGTATGCTTTAGCATTCTCAAGTCCAAATTTCTTGATTAAGTCCTTTGTGTACTTGGCTTGATTTATGAAGATGCCATCATTCAATTGCTTGATTTGAAGCCCGAGGAAGAATGTGAGTTCTCCCATCATGCTCATTTCAAACTTGCTTTTCATGAGCTTCTCAAAGCGCTTACAAAGTAACTCATTAGTAGAACCAAATATAATATCATCGACATAAATTTGAACAAGTAAAGAATGATCATTATACGTAGCGATAAAAAGAGTTGTATCGATATTACCGCGCTTGAAGCCTTTCTCTAGTAGGAATTTTGATAGCGTATCGTACCATGCTCTTGGAGCTTGTTTAAGTCCATACAAAGCTTTTTGAAGCTTGAAGACATGATTTGGAAATCTGCTATCTTCAAATCCGGGTGGTTGTACTACGAAGACCGTCTCTTGGAGTTCACCGTTGAGAAATGCGCTCTTCACATCCATTTGATAAAGCTTGAATTTCTTGTGAGAGGCATAAGCTAAGAAAATTCTTATAGCTTCAAGTCTTGCTACAGGCGCAAATGTTTCATCGTAGTCGATTCCTTCCTCTTGCCTATAGCCTTGCGCAACCAACCTTGCTTTGTTTCTTGTGATGCTTCCATTCTCATCCATCTTGTTTCTGAATACCCATTTTGTACCAATAATGCCTTGATCATGAGGTCTAGGTACAAAGGTCCAAACCTTGCAGCGCTCAAATTGGTTAAGATCTTCTTGCATAGCAGTAACCCAGCTTGAATCTTGGAGCGCTTCATCAATCTTCTTTGGTTCGATTTGAGAGATAAAGGAGTGATATTCATCATCAAAGTTTGATGCTCTCCTAGTACGAACCCCTACATTGAGATCACCAATGATGTTTGAAGTTGGATGGTCTCTAACTTCACGAACCTCGGGAGGTAAGTTAGGTGGAATACGAAGATCTTCAATGGGTACTTCATTTGATCCAGCATCAAGATCATCAAAAGTGATTTGCTGAAGTGGAGAAACATCATGCGCAGGAGGAGGAGTTTGTGCATCAGGAGTCGTCACTTCTGGTGCAGCATCGGGTGTATGCGCATGCAATGGACTTGCTTGATTTTGGTTTTGATCTTCTTGATTAACATTCTGCGCAAGTACAGTTTGAGGCTGCGTACCTGTCTCAACATTCTCAGCAGAATCATCAGAATCATTTGGAGCCAGATGTGGCTCAAGGAGAGAATGCTCATCAAAAGTAACATGTACAGATTCTACAATTACTAGAGTAGTTCTATTAAAAACACGAAAAGCTTTAGAATGTTTGGCATACCCAACGAAAATACCTTCATCTGCTTTGCGTCGAATTTACCTCTATGATCTTTGCCATTGTAGAGGATATAGCATTTGCATCCAAAGATCTTGAAGAAAGCAATGTTGGGCGCTCTTCCTCTCCATAGCTCATACGGAGTCTTGTTGTAGGCTTTGTTGATGAGGGATCTATTCTGAGTAAAGCAAGCAGTGTTGACAGCTTCTCCCCAGAAATACTTTGGAAGCTTAGCTTCTGCTATCATTGTTTTTCCAGCCTCAATCAACGTGCGATTCTTTCTTTCCACAACGCCATTTTGTTGAGGAACTCCAGCAGCAGAGAAATTGTGATCAATTCCATGGTCATCGCAGTATTGAGCAACACCGTTATTCTTGAATTCAGTTCCATTGTCTGATCTAACACTCACGATGTTGTCTTCTTTTTGAGTTTGGAGCTTTCGAAATAGCGCAGTCAAGATATCATAGCAGTCATCTTTGGATATCATCATTTCGACCCATGTGTATCTTGAGTAGTCATCCACCACGACTAAAGTATATTTGTTTCCTCCAATGCTCGCAGTGGTGACCGGTCCAAACAAGTCCATGTGAAGCAGTTGTAAACATTTGGAAGTTGAGGAGACAATCTTGCTGGAGAAAGACTGCTTAGGTTGCTTACCGAGCTGGCATGCTGCGCATTTTCTGTCATGATGGTCAGCTACTTTGGGAAGTCCTTTGACAAGATTTTCCCTTCCTAGCTTAGCCAAATACTTGAAGTTCAAATGACTTAAGCGCTTATGCCATAGCCAGCTGCTTTCACTTACATTTTTTGCTACAAAACAGAGATTAGTGATAGAATCTATAGAAGTAAGATCAATAATGTAAACATTAGTCTTACGAGTCCCTGTGAGCAAAGTTAGTCCGGATATGCCATCTTTGATGTAGCAGTGCGTTGCAGTGAAGTGACATTCCAAACCTTTATCGCAGAATTGTGATATGGAGAGCAGGTTGTGCTTGAGACCTTCAACGAGCGCAACTTTCTCAATGCACACTTTATCTTTTCTGATTTTTCCATATCCAACTATGTGCCCTTTGTTGTTATCTCCAAAAGTTACAAAGGGACCTCTTCCTTCATGCACTTCTTCAAGAGCGGTAGCATCTCCAGTCTGGGTCTAGAAATCCACTGTCGAGGTACCATATATGCGCTTTAGCTTGTGAAGAGTGCGCAGTGAAACAGGAGACCTGAAAGATGACATTAAGAACGCAGTCCCCTTTATTCTTGGGTCCTAGAGTTAGCAACTTTTGACAACCCACTCCTGTCTGACCTTAGGATTTTTACATCCCTTGGCATTAGGAGAAAATCGCAAAAGGCATTCTGCAGCCTTGTGACCTAAACCATCACACACAACACAATGATGAAAGCCACTTATAGATTGGGTTTTTACAAACTCTTTACTTTTCTTTTGGCGCAGCATTCTTTACTGGAGCAGATGAACTTGCTTGAAAAATATCATTTTCTGAGGTTTGGGTGCGCTTTTCTTAAGAATGCGCATCTGGCGTTGGGCGCATGGCTTTCATGCGCATGACCCTTTTGCGCAGATTTTGACATTTGAAGTTGAAGCGCAACCATAGTCAGAATATGAGTTGTCATGCATAGGTTCAACTTTTGCCTTACCATTGGCTTTTCCTTTGCTCTTTGGGTAGACATAATGGAAATTTTGTCTCTGGACTTTCTCCTGTCCTTTACCCACTGAAGCAGAATGCTTTGCTTTAGGAATTTCAATAGTTTGCTGTGGTGTAATTCCTTTTCCTTTTCAGCGCAAACTGCGCATTTAAGTTATCACTAGTTGAGAATCCCAAGCCTTCCTTGTCTCCACTAGCTTTTTTGGGATTCTAGAATTTGGTCCATAGTGACACGAGATTTGGTCCACTCATTAGTGTTCCTTTTGCGCAACATAGGAAACAAGCTTTCCTTTGCCTTCAGTTTTGTCGATTCGATCAAGCTTTAGCTCGTACACTTTTAAGTTAGCGTATAAGCTGCGCAGAGGCCAAGTATCTAGAAATCCAGAATCTTCCAGATGACTTGCTTTGTGCACATATCTGGAACCTAGCGCATCTAAGAATTGAGAATTGACTTCTTTATTGGTGAAAGTAGTTCCAAGAGATTTACAAGAGTTTACAACAGCACAGAAGCGATCATATGTTTGTCTCAAGGTTTCACCATCTTTTCTCATGAAGCAGTTGAATTTTCTTTGCACGACAAATCTTTTGTTTTCCTTGCTTACTTTGTCTCCATTCACATATCCTTCAATAGCATCCCATAGTTCCTTTGCAGTTCCACCGCTCACAATTTGATTGTGCGTGGAGAGGTCTAGAGTGCTAAGAATGATGTTCCTTGCTCTTCCATCATAGCCAACCCATTTCTTTTCTTCATCAGTCCATTCCCCTTTGGCCTTCTTGATTGTAGGATTATCCTTGTTGGTAGCAGCATCTGGATTGGCCTTCATTGTAATGTGATGTCGTGGAGGATCTCGTCGATAGAAGAAAAATGAGTGAGCATGCAGTGCTTCCAGATTTCGAAGTGATCTTCATTCAGCACTGGGACATGTGAATAGTTAGCCTTGTTCTTTTAATCTTACTTTCGCTATTTACTTTGGCTAATCATTTTGAATTTGCTGCTTATTGCCGCTGTTTGATCTATCAGGATTGCTACTATTGCTGTGTTTGTATTGCTTAGCTTAGAACATTTTATCCAACCCTTTAAGCCAAAATTAGCGCTTATCTTGCGCAGTTTTTATAAGCGCAGCAGCGTGCTGCTTAAACCTTCCGCTGTGCATTTAACACACTCACTGCGCGCTATACTTAGCTTATTTGAGAACTGTGCGCATAAGCCATTGATTTGCAAAAGGGTTTGAAAAAAAATTTAAATTACGCTATTCACCCCCCCCCTCTAGCATTGTTGCCCGTGCCTTGGGACCAACAAGTGGTATCAGAGAAAACACCTTCATAAAACTTGTTTTGTTTTTCAAGCTTAACAGCTTGGGTGCCGATTCAAGATGGCTTCAAATCTTACGTCCTCTACCAAGATGGCTAGTCTTGGATTTTCTAAAAGAGATCTTATTATATGAGAGAGTTACAAGATACAACAATGAAACACAACTATCTCAAAGATCTATAACCTATGAAGAGCAAATCCTAGACTAAACCGGTGTATCTCAAGAAGAAAGATCTTAATGATCAAAGCTTCAAGAGGTGTGTGTGTGTTCAGAAATTCTGGGCTCTATGAATCTATGAGATGAAGAGCACGAAGAATTCTGGTGATTTAAGGCTTAGGATCTGGGCAGGAGTTTGAAGGTATGAAGGTTGAAGGTTGATCTTGAATCTGTGAATAGTAAGCAGCAATCTTCAGAACTTCAAGGATATTATAAAGCACAAACTCTAGCAACTTGGAAATGAAGATGAGCTGGCTTATTTATAGCTGAGAGCTTGAATATAGCCGTTGGAGCTCTGAGCAAGGACGATGAGCTGGCACAATATGATTGGTGCGCATGTGTCCTTTATAGCCGTTGGAGCTCTAATCAAAGTTGATGACCTGGCACAATATGATTGGTGCGCAGGTATATAGAGCCGTTGGAGACTGAGCATGAAGACCAAATTCAAAAAGCTTCTTCTAAAAGGTTGACAGCTGTCTTTATTTGAAATATATCTCTTGAGCGCGTCTCCACCGTTGGATCTGCTAAGTGTGCTTGTTTTGTCGTTTCTGCACACCTTAACACTCTTAAAAGCGTACAACTTCCAAGCGTTTTCCAAATTAGGTGATCTGAATGGATTGAACTGAGGAAGAATGCTGCGCAGGATATTCCTGCGCAGTGGTGTCCCGCGCAGCGAAGTCTTGCGCAGTAACCACTGACACTTGGATCTTCATTCCTTTCCGCTTCAAGTCCTGTGATCTAAGCCTATACTATAAAATGGACTAAGCTAAAAATTGAAGTTATAAAACTTCTTACATAGGGTCCTAAAGTCCATAAAATATTAATAGGTGATGGTATCAATCAATTCTAACGAGAATAGGAGGGTCAAGAAGTAAGCATACCCAACACCAGTAAATTTCAACTCTCAATTAAAATTCGTCACAGAGAACATTGGGTTAAAAGCCATGCATACAACACTAGATATCAACCAAAATCCATTCATACTAAGACAAAATGCAGTACCAGTTCTTATCAGTTAATTAGTGACCCAAAAAAGCACAATAATCAGAGAATTCAGTAAGTTAGTCATCATTTCACACACATTCAGATTCCCACAAATCCCATATTGTGATTGTACTGTAAAACAAATGAAATAGATAGACAGAGATAACCTTTAGACATCATAATCAACATCTTTGATATGGCTTCAGTGTCCGACTTGGAATAGTAAGGACTATGGTCTGGATCTGGCCAATCGACCAAGGAAAGTACAAACCCAGCAGTTCAAGGCAACTTCGGTGGCGAAGTTTCTTGGATTCCTCAGACAAAGGGCATTCGGTAATTGATGAGCTAGAAGCAAGCTTTTCAATTCTTTCATTCATATCTTTCTCAAATGCTGCATATAAAGCCGGAGAGGCGCATCTGTCAGACACCGGTGACTCATCCTCATAAACCCCCAAATTTGTTTCCTCAACAATGGTCTCCTCAGCACCGAAAAAGAGAGTCTCTGGTAGTGACCAATCGGAAGAGGAAAAGGGTAGAGACGGTGATGACGATGGCGACGACGGCGGAAAATCATCAGCAACAAACCCTAAGTCAAGCATTGAGTCAGATTCGCTGACTGTTAAGGCTGAAGAGGCTAAATCCAGATTTTGGGGTGAAGGAGACGATGATTTTATCGGGAAACTATAGGGGTTTTGAGGCGGCGGGTCCATGGTTGAGAGATGAAGAAGAGAGAGTCTAGGGTTCCATGGAATCGCCGTCAATGACGATAGAGGGGAGGGAAGGTTTTTGTTACTGGGGTGGGTGGTTAATGGTTAGGGTTTCTTAAATGGGTTGGGTTGGGTTAGGTTAGGTTAGATTAAGATAATAGGCTGTGTTAATTAGTGTTAGTGGCTGGGTTATAAGCCTGTCAATTGGGCGAGTCAGGTCGGGTTGGGACAGGTTCTAGTGGGTTGGCGGGTTAAGACGGGTCGACCCGTCACAACCCGTTTAAATTTACGAGTCAAACGGATCGGGTTGAAACGGGGCGGGTAACGGGTTGTGGCAGGTCGACCCGTTTTTTTTTTTTTTTTTACTAAGGATGTCGAACCAAGCTAGTTGTTCTCTCTGGTCGAAACGGGATGGTTAAGTCGGGTCGACCCGTTAAGCTTCGCGGGTTGAAATGAGTGACCCACTTTAACCCGCTAACTTAAACGGGTCGGGTAATTAATGGGTTGTGTCGGGCGGGTTAGCGGGTAAATGTCCAAAATTGCCAGGCCTACTGGGTTTTGATTAATTGGGTGGGGTAGAAGGAGTATAATATTAATAAACACTTTCCATTTTGGGATTTTGAAGTTTAAGATGGGACGCCCAAAATGGAGATTTTTGAAGTTTAAGATGGGACGGAGGGAGTAGTTGATAACACTTTCAATCCACCACTTCATCCTTTATTTTATTCGTTAGAATTCCTCATTTCTTGTGAACCATTATCTCTTCATAAGTATATTCTCAATTCTGAAACAAGAGTCAAGTAGAATGTTGTGTCTATGCCTCAAATGGATGGAGTATTACATTAAGGGAGTGTTACATTACATTCCTGATCTTCACACTACAACAAAAATTCTCTTTCACAACGTTTTAAGAATGTTGTAATAGCTTTCAACGTTTCCTAAAATGTTGTGAGATCCACCGTTGTATAGACCTCAAGTTAACACAACATTTTGTAAATGTTGTAACGTTCTCTAAATGTTGTGGAAAGATAAGACAACATTTCTTCCAAAAATGTTGTACTCTTGTCTTTTACAACGTTTTCTACTCCACCGTGTAGATATCCTGGGGGGACCACGGCTTGGCTAGAGCGCGTGAATTACCCTAGGATGTCTAATTGATGTTTTAGAGTCGCCACCCACGTTTTTGAGGAACGTAAGAAAACCTAATGTTTATGAGCCTAAGTTTGATTTACGAAAACAGAGATTCTTTGGGATGAGGGGTTCGGGGGTTAGGTTACGAAATGGGAAGTACTTAAACACCCATTTTTCCTGAGCAAAGTCGGTCTTGTTTGTTCATAACTCACTTTTTAAGATAAATGTGTTCTTCCTATTAAAATGATGATGAAAAGGGGGTTTTAGAGTTTGAAATGTAGGGAGATGACTCCTAGACCAATTCAATGTAATGAAAGGACCGTTGGTGTCATGTCCCAAATGGTTTTGGGTGATTTCACATTTGATTGAAGAAGAAGAAGAAGAAGAAGAAGAAGAAGAAGAAGAAGAAGAAGAAGAAGAAGAAGAAGAAGAAGAAGAAGAAGATAAGTGCTTAAGACATTTACCTATAGTATCCTTCGAAAAGAGAACCTCTTGTAAAGCCTTGAAGAAGAGGTTGAGTACTTTTGTTGAAGAAGTCCCAAAGGAAAAGTCTAGGCAAAGAGTGAGTGAAAAGTCTAAAGTGATGATTTTTCAAGTCTTCCTCCAATGATGGATTGGAGGGGTTTTATAGTTGAAAAGTGACTATTTTTGGAGCCAATCGGAGTCTCCAAGAAATCTTTCCCGGGCAAAATCATGTATAATGAGCAAGGGAGAGATTCTTGGGCAGAATCTGTAACTGACACGCCCCAGAAGCGCGCGCATCCCACCTAGGCGGCAGAAGGCGCGCGCGTCTGGCCTCAAGGGGCGGAGGCGTGCGACTCTGAGAAGCGATTTTTGACAGAATGGACTAGAAAGTTAGAACTGTTATTCAGTTTAGTCCCGGGACTTAACGGAGTCCGTCTCGAACTTAACTAAAGTAACAGAAACTAACAGGAAACACTTAAAAGAGGGAGAAATACAAAATCAAGTGTGCAATCGGGGTGAGCGGTCCAAGGCGGGGTGTCTACAGAGCCCCTCGGCGGCGTGGATTGCGAAGCAAACGCGCCGACGAAAGACAGACATCCACCTAGGACATCACCAAGAAAAGGAAAAGACTCGGTAAAAGCAGGAATTTGAAATTGCAGAAGATAGAGGTGCGCTCCCTGTGTGAGCGGCTTTGCCAATAGTAGGATTCGTTTACTGGAAGCGGGATCTGTTTGCTGGAAGCGGGACCTGTTTGCTGATAGCGAGATCCGTTTGCTGGAAGCGGGACCTGTTTGCTGATAGCGAGATCCGTTTGCTGGAAGCGGGACCCAGAAGACCGTTTGCTGGAAGCGGGACCTGTTTACTGATAGCGAGATCCGTTTGCTGAAGTGCGGGACCTAGAGGACCGTCTGCTGAAGTGCGGGACCTAAAGGACCGTTTGCTGAAGTGCGGGACCTAGAGGACCGTCTGCTTAAGTGCGGGACCTAAGTACGGGACCTAGAGGACCGTCTGCTGAAGTGCGGGACCTAGAGGACCGTCTGCTGAAGTGCGGGATCCGGAGGACCATTTGCTTTGAATGGATGATGAAGCAGTGATTCCGGGGATCATCCCAGACCAAGTTGTTATCGTGAGTCGTACTTCGACTATTTGACTTTGACTTTTGATGGGGTGCGGGCACAGTTGACTGCAGAATGCTTTGTGCTGGGGATGAATTGTAAAAACTGATTTTTGAGAATAATGAAAGACACCCTACTTTGAGTGTGAGTTTCTATCCTATTTCAGTTTTTAGACATGCCTTATGGGCGGACCAAATTAATGTGTGCCCTTCCGAGTGCTTGCTGCCGTCGTTTTGAGCTTCTTTTGTTGGTGGGATTGATCTTTTCTGTAGACAGAGGGCGTTTGAACGTGCCTGGGCTTCCTTCTTGAACTGACAAAGGCTGTTTCTGGAGCATCTTTCGTCTGGGGCACGGGCGCTTCCTCTCTTGGTTACGGGACGCGCGCGCTTTGTATACCGGTGTCGGGAGGCGCGCGCCTCTGGGAGGCAAAATTCAAGGCTGATATTTGCTGACCAAAAGATCCTCCAACAGCTATAATATCAACTTCTGGTCGACAATTCGATTCCAACAGCCATTTTCTGTCATTTTTGAACACCATTCTATTACCCAATCTTGTTTATAACCTTCTTTCCCATGGCCTCCAACCTTTTTAGTCTTGATGCCGAGGTTGTCAAGAGTTACGAGAAGGATCTGTCGACCTTCGTGTATTCTTTTAAGACTCATCCCAAAAATGCCTTCATCAAAGATTTCGGGCTTCGAATTCTCTTCACTTTGCGGACATTGAAGCCGGATTGGGACTTGTTGAAGGCTGCTGCAGCCTTTTGGGATTGTGATAGCCATACATTCAACTTTTAGGGTAATGAAATGGTGCCGACCGTTGATGATTTTGGGGCCATTTTGGGTATGCCTTTGTGTGAATACGTGTGTTTGAATTTGGGATATTCATAGCAACATTAAAATTATAAGAGTCGCCACGCCGTTTTAATTATAGCCAAAACTTTGAAAAAAAGCATGTTTAATGGGTTCGGGGGTCAAATTACAACAAGAGAAGAATATTGAACGTTATCACTCCTATTGCCCGAATGATCGGTCTTTCTATCATGATGAATGTGTCAGTAGTGTGTTAGTGTTTGAGACCGGATCCGAAGATTGCCTACGTTCCTCTCAATGTGAGAAGCTCAGGTCAGCGTAGTTCGAGAGAATTTAGAATAGGCAGAAGAATCAGGATCATGCATAATGAGGGGGAATTACCTAAAGATTAGGGTTTAGAAGTAGTTCCTAGATCATCCTCGGTTTGATGAACCCTCGATCATCATCGGCTATGAAATAACATGTAATTATGAGGATCGCAACCCTAAATATAGCATAAATAAGGTTTTAATCTATGAACACGAAGAACATGCGAAGAACATATATGAACATATGAATGAACATGCAAAGCATATGAAGAAACTATGAATAAACATGCAAGAACATGAATATTAAAGATCTACATTAGAAATGATGCAAGAACGTGAAGAAATAAGTTAGAAAACTTACCTATGTTGGCAAGAAATAAACCTTGATCTTCTTGGAGGTTTGAATGCTAATTAGAGAGCAAAATTGTGTTTAAGAACTCTCAAATTCGGATCCCCCTAAACCAATAGCATGAGATTGGTTTATATAGTAAACTGAGGGGAAGATCTGATGGTCCAGATCATCCGGGGCGGATGTGGCCGCGTGGCCAATATTGAGGGCGGCGGCGAAAGTGGCCGCGTGGCCAATATTGAGGGCGGCGGCGAAAGTGGCCGCGTGGCCATCGTTGCGCGCTGACTTGAAATTCAAGCTAGGGTTTTACTGTTCATACAAGGCAACCCTAAATGTCCATATTTAATGTTTTCTAGAACATTGAGCTATTTTTGGGAATCCGGGACAAGTCTTTGCAAGGTTTCTAATTCCCCTAAAGTCCTTGTATATTTGGGAAAGCCCTAATAAACTCATTTTCAGATCGGGTACTAACAGTAGCCCCTCGGCGACGCTTCTTGCAAGGCAATGGAGGGTCGATGATAAAAATAGGAACCGTTCTGAAACATGAGTTTCAAAACAGAGGAAAGGTAAGGGAACGGCTGGACCTTGACAGGCGACCTACGTATCCGCGGGGGAATCAAGCCAAACGTAGTTCAAATCTGATGGGGAAATTGGGAAGGACTGTCCTCTGATGAGGAACAACGTTTTCTGCTGGGGAAAATGCACTTGCTGGGGATGAGAGATGACCATGTTGGTCGGGTGGCTGGACCTTTTCAGGTTTCCTACGTATCCTCCGAGGAATCAAGCCGGTCGTAGTTCAGAGCGATTAGGGAAAAGCGAGCCATCGGACTTCTGCTAGGGATAATAAACCTACGGGCACTATCCTGTATGAAGAACGAACATTCGTTAGGAAATGAAGTCATTTGGGAAAAATAAAGATTACGTTGTCTAAATAATCCCAAGATGGAATGGTAAACGCAATCAGGATCGCCAGGGCTCCTGCCGATTGTGCTAACGAAACGCCAAGGCTTCTGCCAACCACGATCGATCAAGGATACGTATGTCATAGAGGCGCCGTAGTCTCTACAATCATACGAATCCTAATAATAGGTGCTGGATCTCTCGCAAACAGAAACACCGAGGCTTCTGCCAATCGCGATTGATCAAGGATACGTATGTCATAGAGGCGCCGAAGTCTCTACAATCATACGAATCCTAATAATAGATGCTGGATCTCTCGCAAACAGAAACGCAGAGGCTCCTGCCAATCACGATTGATCAAGGATACGTATGTCATAGAGGCACCGAAGTCTCTACAACCGTACGAATCCTAATAATAGATGCTGGATCTCTCGCAAACAGAAACGCCGAGGCTTCTGCCAATCGCGATCGATCTAGGATGCGTATGTCATAGAGGCGCCAAAGTCTCTACAACCATACGAAGCCTAAGCAAATATTAGGAAATGCTAAAATAATAGATGTTGGATCTCTCGCAAACAGAAACGCCGAGGCTTTTGCCAATCGCGATCGATCTAGGATGCGTATGTCATAGAGGCGCCAAAGTCTCTACAATCATACGAATCCTAAGCAAAATATTAGGAAATGCTAAAATAATAGATGCTGGATCTCTCGCAAATAGAAACGCCGAGGCTTCTGCCAATCACGATCGATCTAGGATGCGTATGTCATAGAGGCGCCAAAGTCTCTACAACCATACGAATCCTAAGCAAATATTAGGAAATGCTAAAATAATAGATGCTGGATCTCTCGCAAACAGAAACGCCGAGGCTTTTGCCAATCGCGATCGATCTAGGATGCGTATGTCATAGAGGCGCCAAAGTCTCTACAACCATACGAATCCTAAGCAAATATTAGGAAATGCTAAAATAATAGATGCTGGATCTCTCGCAAACAGAAACGCCGAGGCTTTTGCCAATCGCGATCGATCTAGGATGCGAATGTCATAGAGGCGCCAAAGTCTCTACAATCATACGAATCCTAAGCAAATATTAGGAAATGCTAAAATAATAGATGCTGGATCTCTCGCAAACAGAAACGCCGAGGCTTCTGCCAATCACGATCGATCTAGGATGCGTATGTCATAGAGGCGCCAAAGTCTCTACAACCATACGAATCCTAAGCAAATATTAGGAAATGCTAAAATAATAGATGCTGGATCTCTCGCAAACAGAAACGCCGAGGCTTCTGCTAATCACGATAGATCTAGGATGCGTATGTCATAGAGGCGCCAAAGTCTCTACAACCATACGAATCCTAAGCAAATATTAGGAAATACTAAAATAATAGATGCTGGATCTCTCTCAAACAGAAACGCCGAGGCTTCTGCCAATCGCGATCGATCTAGGATGCGTATGTCATAGAGGCGCCAAAGTCTCTACAACCATACGAATCCTAAGCAAATATTCGGTGAAGAATGGAAATTCTAAGAGGCTTCTCGTACCCAAAGATAACGAACATCAGTCAAAAATAGCGCTAAGGGCACCCAAAATGAATCAAAGGGGAATGTACTAGGGGTAAAACTGAAATTTTTTCATGTGGAGGCAAAGATGATGGATTGTTATGAAGTCGCAAACGGGATGAACTCTCGGGGAGTTACAAAGGTGATAGACTCTCGGGAAGTCACAAGGGTGACGGACTCTCGGGGAGTCACAAAGGTGATAGACTCTCGGGGAGTCACAAGGGACTCTTTGGTGAGTCACAAGGGCAAACGACCTTTAGGGAGACGCGAAGGATATGGACTCTCGGGGAGTTTCTAATATGGGAAACATGATCTAGGTTCCGCTTATCCTAATTTAGGAGGGGATGAGGCTACGAGCCATCGAGACCAAGTGTTAGGTAAGGGACATTTTTCTTGGTTGCCTAGAGGTATGACCTAAGGCTTTTTTAAGGAAAGGGAATAAAGAAGATGGTGATCTCCTAATCTTGAGATAGGAATGCCAAAGATGTCCCGGCTTCTTGGGCTTTAGATTATGTCTTGGAGATAATGTGGGTTTCCTAGGCTTACGGGCTAGGGATTGGAGCATGAGGAGAGTATTCTATCCTAGGCTTAGTGCTAGGGTTTGGAAAGATTGAGGTTTGGGAACTTCCTAGATGTTAAGGTTTCGAACAAGGGTTTGGAAACTGGTGTTTAAGGACCATGACTCTCCTAGGTTTGGGACTAGGGTTTAGAAATATCCTAGGCTTCGAGGCTAGGGCTTGGAGTTGTGGTAGGTTCAGAGGTTGCAAAGGCGTTGGCTTTAGACCTAAGGCTGGGAGTTGAAAGGGTTGTGACTTTCTAGGCTTGATGATAGAGTTTAAAGAGGATAATTTCTACCTAGGCTTGAGGCTAGGGCTTTAGAAAGAGTGCGACTACCTAGGCTTGAGGCTAGGGTTTGGAGCGAATGCGACTACCTAGGCTCGAGGCCATGGTTTAGAGCGAATGCGGCTTCCTAGGCTTGAGGCTAGGGTTGATTGAGTTTTGGACAGGGCATTATATCCTAGGTTTTGGACTAGGGTTTAATAAAACGGAGAATTGAGATTGTAAATTTCCTAGGTTTCGAGACTAGGGTTTCGGGAATTTGGAAATGATGTTGCATACTGGGCTTTGGAAATTCCCTAGAATTTGGGCTAGGGTTAAAGGGGATGTTGTGGTTTCCTAGGCTTAAGGATAGGGTTTAGGTAGGATATGTGACTACCTAGGATCAAGGCTAGGGTTTAGGAAGGGTGTAGCTACCTAGGCTTTAGGCTAGGGTTTAAGAAGGATTTAACTTCTAGGCTTTAGGCTAGGGTTTGAAAGGATGCAATTACCTAGGATTGAGGCTAGGGTTCAGAGAGAATGATATGACTACCTAGGCTTGAGGCTAGGGCTTAGAGAATGTGTTTACCTAGGTTTAAGGCTAGGGTTTGGAGACCGAAAGCATTTGAAGGTTTGTCTTGGTTTAGACCGAGCAAGTTTGAGGTCTAAAAGTGTTGCGGTTTGGGGCAAATGAGCTTGATACCTCGTGGCTGGATAGGCTCGATAGATTAGACCTAGGCTAAAGTTCTAGGGTTTAGCTAGGGTAAGACTCAGACATGTGTTAAGGAGACCGGGTCCTAATGGAATGGTAGGCGTGAGATCTAGGAGATCGAAGGCTAGGCAGGGTAGCGTTGGGACATAAGGCTTTCAAGCGGGTATCGCGTTATGGATTAGAACCAAGCAGGCTTGAGGCCGGCCAAGGAGCAATGGATTGGGATTGGATGATCCTAGTACCTAATACGCATGTCGGGCTTGGATCCTAGAGTGTTTGAAAGTTTAGGCTAGGTGCGAACCATAGGTGCGGGAAATGGGTTTGGATATGTGACCATGTTGGCGCATAGGTATGGACTTGAGTCTCAAAGACTTTGCTCGAGTGCAATAGGTACCTAACAGGATTGGATATGCTTAGGACTTAATTTTGTCTTAGAGGTCATGCGCGGGACCAACCTCATTTGGCAATTGTGAAGGTAGGTTAGGGATGGGACTAAGGACACGAGTCTTGACCGGATGGGTTTTGAGATCCCTATGGCATGGCGCGGTGCGCAGGAGATCCTATATACTTGAACAAGGTTTGAGATTTGGACTCGTTGGGGGAGCGATGTTTGAGATCCATGGAGTTCAAGGGTGGACCTTGTAGGTGGCGAGGTTTGGACTCGGCTTGGATTAAGTAGGTTAGAGTCCTTAAGGGGTCGAAGGTCAGACTAGGAAGTCTTTTGAGGCTAATGGGTGACACTAGGTTGGTACTTGGTAGGTTTAAGAGTGGTAGGGTCATGGCTTGGACATGACGGGAGTCGGGAGACGTAGATGTGTCGCTTTTAGTCGGACCAAGTAGGCTTGGGAATTAAAGAGTCCAAAGGGTGGAGATGTAAGGTGAGAGACCTAAAGGGTAGAAAGTCTTGTGACCTAAAGGTTTAGGGGTTGAGGCCTAAGGTATGAATCAGATATTCTAGAGACCTAAAAGGTAGGTGTTTGGTAGACTCGAATGGTCTTGGGATCTCAGGGATCGCTCAACAGGTTAGACTGAGTAGACCTAAAAGGTTGGAACGAGGAGGATAAGAGAGCCATTGCTTAGACAAGGTAAGGATGAGTATGTGTTGGTAGGTTTGAGATCTAGGAGATCGGGTAGGCTCGGGACCGGTAGGTTCGGGACCTAATGGGTCACCCTAAGGATTTGGCTTTGGTTAACTAGTTTAAGGTCTGAAGTTTTGGGTAGAACCGGTTTGAGGCCGAAGGGGTCATGCTACGAACTTGCGGAAGGTCGAGCTAAGAGGTTATGATGTAACGTAGGTAAGACTCACCGGTAGGTTTGGGACCTAGGTAAGACTAGGGATGGCAATTTCGCCGAAACCCGACCCGTTTCCGAGACATTCCAGCCCGGGACGGGCGGGTTTGGTAGTGAATTTTCGAAACCCGTCGGGTTCGGGTTCGGATGTTTGGTCAAACCCGACGGGTCCCGACCCGACCCGCCTAGCACTATTACATGTGTTATCCCTATTCTGCCCTTAATACAAGCCATAATGACTTTCCAACCTGGAATATATAAGACCATTTCACAGATCTAGGGTTTCATACTTTCATTACATTAGACGGCGGACTGTGCGGAGAGGGAAAGAGAGAGAGCGCATCGCAAAGCTGTGCAAAGTGCGATTATCTTCTCCGGCAACCAACTATCTCCGGCTTCCGGCATCCAGTCTCCGCCTCCCAGCCTCATTCAGGTGCGATGCGACTTGAATTCCGTCTTCTTTCTCCATTCTCTCTTCTCCGGTAACGGTTCTTGCCTTAATTGATTTTTTTTGAATTCCGTCTTCGTTCTTCGAATTTCCACGACTTACAGTGAGTTCATCTCCAAGTTTTCAGTGAGTTCAACACTACTAAAAATTTTCAGTGATTTTTTTTTGAATTCCGTCTTCTTTCTCCGTTCTCTCTTCTCCGGTAACGGTGCACATCCAAGTTTTGCGTTAATTTTTGTTAATTTTAATTTCAGGTTAAGTATTCAAAGGAGCCTGAGAACCCAACCAAGTGTAAGTCGTTCGATTTCCTCGCTGATTATAGCTACTAGTCATTTAATTATACCTATGTATTGTTTGAATTTGAAGAATTTTGTGTTTCATCTTCTATTGTTTAATTTACAGCTTGCAAGGCTAGGGGATCAAATCTCAGATGCCATTTCAAGGTATTTTTGTCTTGATTGATAGTTTTAATTTATTCATTAATTAAGAAATTTTTGCTTAACATTGCAATGTTAAACTGACGAAATCTTCGATTTATAATGATTTATTTGGTCTATACTTTGGTTTATGAACCTTGTATAACCTGTTGCTTGTTATCCATATAATTGATTGCTTGTTACTAACACAATCTAAAGCAGTTACTTGCTTGCTATTTTATTACTACCTTTCTCCCAAAATGATTGGTTGATGTTGCTCTTGTTGAAGAGCTATTTCGTACATTCATTTTGGGATAGAGGGAGTAATTTATTGCAATTCAATAAATTGTACTCCCTCTGTCCCTAAATGAGTGTCCATTTTCAAGAAATCTTTGTAAATCAGAAAACCAAATATCAATAATAGGGTGAAATCAACAGTAGTAACAAGATAGAGACACAATGTTAGAAAACATTATTTAACTTAACTAGCAAAAGTCATTTACGGTAAGAAATCAAATAAGCAAGCAGGTCAAATAAGCCTGTTATTTCTGACATTATTCAATAGAACTTAAATCAAACAATCATGTGTATTCGACCAGCAATTTCTTCATGAAATGTTGTTCATATATGTTGTTCAGTTTATAGCTTATTAAAGTGATAAATTGTTGGGCTGTTGATAACCGGTATTTTGTATTTGATAGATGTTTTTTTTTTTTTTTTAATTATTAGATGTCTAAAAGAAAGGCTTAAGAGATTGAGGCTCCGAATGATGATGAGGTTCATGTATATGAGAAGGGGGATGAACCTATGGTGGATTCTCAAAGTGTTGCACCGAGTAAAACACCGGTGGGTTCAAGCCCTTCATTGAATGAGATTGAGTCTTCTATGGAAGATAGTAGTCTGAAGAAGAGTTTAACATCCGATGTATGGAAGGAGATGACCAGAACAACCATTGACGGGGTTGTTAAAGCCGTTTGTAACTATTGCAACAAGAAGTTGAATGGGTCTAGCAGTGCTGGGACTTCGCATTTACGTGGCCACTTGATTAAGTGTAGAAAGACAAAAACTAGAGATGTTGGGCAAATGTTGTTGCAAGCTGGTGAGAAGAAAAAAGATGGTAAGGTGGAGTACCGCGCATTTGCTTTTGATCAAGCCAAGTCAAGAAGAGATCTTGCGGATATGATTGTGTTACACGAATATCCGTTAAGTATCGTAGATCATCATGGATTTCATAAATTCTTAAAGAACCTCCAACCCTTATTTGAAATGGTTACGAGAAATACTATCAAGAGTGATATTATGAAGATTTATCATTCCAAGAGAGAGAAGTTGTTTAAGGAATTGGAGATCTTTAACTCGAGGGTTGCTATCACTACGGATATGTGGACCGCGAAACCGACCAAGAAAGGATTCATGGCAATTACTGCACATTATATTGATTCCTCGTGGGTTTTGCAAAATCGAATAGTGAGGTATGTTTTAATTTACTAGCACAAGTTTTAGTGTGCTCTACTTATTATATTTTTGTTGAAATTTCATTCGTATGTTTTTCTCTTTATTTTAGGTTTATTTATGTCCCCCCTCCACATAGTAGTGATGTCCTCACGGAATTTCTTGTTGAAGCATTAATGGAATTGAATCTTGATAGGAAGCTGTCAACTATCACAGTTGATAATGCATCTTCCAATGATGCTATGTTGGATAAGATGGTTGATAGACTAGATCCTAGCACACTTATGTTGAGAGGGAAAGTTGTTCACATGTGGTGTTGTGCACATATTTTAAATTTGATTGTGAAGGATGGGTTAGAGGTTATTAAGAAGGAAGTTGAAAATGTGAGAAATAGTGTTGTCTATTGGTTGGGTTCCCGTAGTATAATTCAAAAGTTTGAGGATGCGGCCCGCCAATTATCCATTAAAGACATTACTTCTTTAGTTCTTGATTGCCCTACTAGGTGGAATTCGACTTACATCATGCTTGAGACGGCCTTAAAGTATAGACTTGTATTTCCACGACTAAAACTAAAAGAGAGATCTTACACTTGTTTACCGGATGAAGAAGATTGGAGAAGAGTTGAAAGAATTACCGAGAAACTAAAAAAGTTTTATGATGTGACATTGATTTTTTCGGGAACTTCTTATCCTATTTATAATGAGTTTTTTCTACATGTTTGTGAAATCAAATTGGCATTGAATGATTGGGTTCTTGATCCCGAACTTTTTATTTCCGATATGGCAACAAAGATGCTTGAAAAGTATGATAAATATTGGAGTGAATGTCATGAAATTTTGGGAATGGCATGTGTTTTGGATCCGAGATTTAAGATGAAACTTGTTGAGTATTTTATGCCTAAAATTCATGGAGAGTTTGCTTTTGTTGAGATTGAAAAAATTCGAAATTCTTGTTATGATTTGGTGAATGAGTACCAAAGTGAAAAGAATGTGAATGAAACGGTTGTGAGTGGAGCATCCTCTTCTTGTCCTTCGGGTGGTGATTGGAATGCAAGTGATAGGGTTTCGGATTTTAAGAAGTTTGTTTTTAGTACATCAAATCAAAGGGATGTAAAATCGGAGTTAGATCACTACTTAGAAGAATTGGTGTTGCCAATAGAGGGAAAGTTTGATGTTTTGGGATGGTGGAGGACAAATGGAGTTAAATTTCCAGCTCTACAAAAAATTGCTAGGGATGTGCTTGCTATACCGGTTACAAGTGTTGCTTCCGAGGCGGCCTTTAGCACAAGTGGAAGATTGATTAGTCCTCATCGTAGTAGATTGACTCCCAACACATTAGAAGCATTGATGTGCACCCAAAATTGGCTACGGAATGAAAATCAAGGTAACTATTATAAATTGCTAGCTTTTAGTTTATATAATTGTAAATTTTACTTGTGTATATATCTCATTATTATTTTTTATATAGGTCTTTCTTTGAGTGTGGGTAGAGTGGATAATATGGCAACTTGCGGTGATGATGTTGATGTTCAAGAATGATTGGGTAAGGAAATTTACTTGGACTATTTTTATTTGGTTACTATTTGTAGTATTAATTATCTCTTTGTTTATTTCTTTATTTTTTTATGTAGATTTTATTGACTTGGAGTTAGATGATGCAATGGATTGAAGCGGAGAATGAAGTCGCTTTGACATTGTTTTGGTTTTGAATATTTGTTATGTATGGATTTATTTATTTTGTTTGAGTTTGTAACACTAAGCTTGCAAGTGTGCGGATTTATTTATTTTATTTGGTTTGTAACACTTAAACTTGAAAGTGTTCATGTTTGGTTAGTTGGTAATTTGGTGACTAGTTGAACATTTAGTAAGTTGTTTAAGTTGTTAGTTTTCAAGTTGTTATTTTGCCACAAGTTTTGGTGTTGTTCACAAGTTTTGGTGTTCTTCAATTCCAGTGACTTTCTGATTGAACTCCCCCAATGTTGTTCTTCCTCCCCCAATGTTGTTCTTCCATTCCAGTGGGTTTCTTAGCCCAACTGAATTGTGTGCCATATATTTTAAAAAAAAAAAAAAAAAAAAAAAAAAAAAAAACTGAGACCGGTCGGGTTCGGGCCGGTCGCGGGTTTACCATAATCGGGCCGGGCCGGGTTCGGTGCTAGCAGTGTTACCTCGGGTTCGGGTTCGGGTTTGGTCAAACCCGGCCCATACCCGACCCGTTGCCATCCCTAGGTAAGACTGATCGGGTAGGCTCGGGACCTAGAGAGTTTATGGTGTCACTTAGGCAAGACTGACCGGGTAGGTTTGGGACCTAAGGTTTTGAACCAGGTAGGTTGGGACCTAAGGGTATCCTATTGTGTAGGAAATAGGGTGAAGGACCGAGTCAACTCAAGAATCACGGAGATGGGTCTCAGATGGATCGAGGATGTTTTTACAATTTTGTGGAGACCGAGCGTGCGTGTTTATAAACAAAGTGTCGGGGAGGAGAAAACTTTATGAAAGTGTTATGATCTTATACAGATGCCTTATAATTAATTATGATTCTAATCAATCCAAATAGGTCGTCGCGTGCCGAGTTAGACGATGAGGGGTGCCCTTCTTCTAAGTGTATCCTTGTTGACGCCTCGGTATTCTCTGGGAAACCACATAGTCGATCCTTTATTGTTAGGGAAGCCCCAGTTGCGTAGAGCGGGTATCCTACCTCTTTTAAGACGCACCCTTTTTTCTGCCTAGACCGCCCTTGCGGGTTTTCAATCTAGCGGGCATCTCTTTTGCGCCAATTTTTTTTTTTTTTTTTTGAAATCATTCAGTCGACTCAAAAAAGGAAAAAAGAATTGTTTGAACACATGCGGGGGAATTTTGGGGAGAGTAAGAGAGAGAGAGAGAGATAGTACTCACATTTTGACTTTTTGGGTAACTGAGTGTATATATGTACAAAAGGGAGGAAGCCCCTGCTTTGATAGAAAGTAAGTGTTTAGCTCTTTCCTAGATTGTAGAACGGAAGACTTGTCGAAACATTTGAAAATTGTTTTATTCAAGATTCTCATTTGATTGCTCGAGAATGGACCTCGTTGATTAGTTATGCATCTTATGATTATGTTTTAGACAAGTAGTCTCGAAATAATAAATGTTTTGATCAATTGTGAGTGAAGAGATCAGAAGTAGAAATATATGGGGAAGAGAGAAGAGAAAGGAGATTGGCTCAAGGTGGGTTGTGTATATTTTGGACCGAACTGGGAGGTTGCCTACGTTCTCCTCAAGGTGAGGAGCTCAGGTCCGCGTAGTTCGGGGATGACCCGCTTGACGATGGTGTCGGGTTTCAGTGGGTATGTGTGGGAGGAAAGAAAAGAAAGAAAGTTGACCCAAGGTAGGTTATGTTTGGCTTTGAGTGGTTGCCCGGTTGACGATGAAGTTGGGTTTTGAGTTTAGGGGTGTGAGGTTCGTTTGAGGTGAGTTGTTCTTTGTAGCTCATTGCGGTGGATTACTCCTTTGTAGTTGTTGCAGTGGATTGCTCCATCGTAGTTGTCATGGGTTGCTGCCGTTTATCTACTTTGTAAGGAAAGAAAGGAAAATAGAACATTTGAGGTGAAAAGAAAATGGGACTTTTACTTTTCCATGGTGATAGCCCCTTCTATTTTTCTTTTTCTTTTTTATTTTATCTCTTTGTGCACACCCTTTTTTTTTCCTAGGCCGCCCTTTCGGGTTTTCAACCTAGCGGGCTTCTTTTTGTGCAATGCTCTAACTTTTGCCTAGGTCGCCCTTTTGGGTTTCAACCTAGCGAGCCATATTTTTTTTTTTTTTTTATATTTGTACATGAAACATTGGGCAAGACAAGCCCCTAGTTTGCTTTCGCCTCTCTCGATTGCGAGGTAGCTTCCTTATAGTTCAAGCGGCCTTTTGCTGGCGGCGGGCATCCTAGCCCCTTGATTTTCATCGGTAGAGCTCCATTGGATTATCACGTGCAGCAATTAATGGCATGAATGACTTCGTGCACTTGTCTTACATTTGCGATGGAATACGGACAGCCCCAGTGTAACGGCATGTAGTACTCATGAAGGGAACAAACCAACCCTTTAAATTGTGGCAGCATGGATGTCTATTTGATGATGAGCAACCGCAATCCATTTCTTTGTCACGACCTTATAAAAAGGGGTCTAATGGTGGGATGAGAGGCGTATGAGGATAGTGTATGGGGGAAGGTGTATATAGAGAGTGTACATGAAGTGTGTACAAGGGGTGAGTGTATAGAGAGAGTGTATGGGGTGATTCGTTCATCCTAATTGGTCAAAGCATTTGTTATCTTGAGACTAATTGTTTACTTAGTTGTGCGAATGGTTTGTGGGTCCATTTACCTTTTAATGAGTCGTCATTAATGATTAAGATTAAGATTAATTCATCATATAAAGATATAGCAATCAAGTTAAAATGGTGAATAAGACAATTTTCATGGAATTGATTTATGCAAGATTATGTCTCAAGTCTAGAGAGAAAAGAAATAAAGACTCTTTTATTGGAACTAAAAGATTTAAACTGACTAGTCCGGGGTGGACTTTTACTAAAGAAACAAAAATCGTCCAAGGTGGACTTTTGACTAAGGACACTCTAGAACCTACGAAGACTGAATGATCCTTTTTTTTTATTTATTTAAAGGAGGTAGCCCAATTTCCTCTTTTGCCCATGCCCATGTATTCCGTTGGCGGGTGATGGCTCCGCTGTCAATGAGGCTTTGAATCTTCTTCCTCAATTGGAGGCAATCTTCGGTGTCATGCCCAACGTACTGGTGGTATTGGCAGTGTTTGGAGGGATCCAAGCATTGCTTCACCCTACTTGGTTCATAGTTGAACAAAGGAGACAACTTGCCGGCTTGAACTAGACTTTTGAAGAGTTTGGCTAACGGCATACCTAAGTCGTCGAATTCGCGCTCGTCCTTCCTTTCACGAACTGTCTTTGAGGGTGATTTAGGTACCGGCACCCCTTGTTGATGAGTAGTCATAGGAGGCATCCCGACGGGGACAGTCTGTGGCGGCCCGTACATTTGAGGAGCGTACGGGAGTTGACATTGAGCAAGAGGGGGAACTCGACTGAGGTAATCATAAACGCCACGAATGTCATACAAATGGCGCCTCTCGATATCTCTTAGGGTCTTATGCATCTCCTTCTGAAAGTATGTTGCTTGCTCGTTGAGAATGGCCTTAAAGTGGATTGCTTGTTCATCGAGGATGGCTTCGAAGTGGGATGCTTGTTTACTGAGAGCAGTACCGGTGTAGAGGATTGTCTCGGGATCTTGGGTAGCAGCTTTAGTTGCAACTTCGATGTTCTTTGCAGCCGACATGATGCAGAACTCTATTCATGAAAGAATTAAGCCTCTTAGTTGAATTAAATTAGATTCGTATTTAATGATAAGGCATCGTTATAAAATCATTTTTTGGAAAAGAGTCGGTCTCCACATTTTTGAAATGCATTTTGGTAAAAAATTGAAAGTTTGACCGGGCCGAAGTTGCCTACGTTCCCCTTATCATGTGGGAGAGGTCCCACACAATAAGAGGCTCAGGTCGCCGTAGTTCGAATCAAGTTAGACTTTTTAAAAGAGGTGAGAGATGACCATAGGGGTCAAAAGAGGGAGATGACTCGGTCCTTGGTCAAGCATGGGTGAGGAAGACCTATAGGAGTTGGTTTTGATTGAGTCGGGTATGGTTTGACCTAAGGTTTGACCTAAATTTGACCTAAGGTTTGACCTAAGGTTTGAGACAAGAAGTGGTTCAAGCTAGAATGCGACAATAATGGTGGTTTGACCTAGATGGGTGTAGGATAGGTCGACCTAATTGAGAAAAGGTTGGATTGACCTATATGGTGAATGGATCAAGATAGCGGGTTGTAACGGGTTGCCTATGGGATGATCTAAATGGGATAGTCATGGTTTGACCTAAGCGGGTCAAAGGTTGACCTATTCGGGTTGGTGGACTAAGGAAGGTTGGAGATTGACCTAGATGGATCCAAGATAGGTAAGTCGACCTAAGCGGGTCACGGGTTGACCTTGACGGGTCGAAGGTGAAGGGGTAGTTTTAACCTAAGACGGACAAGTTGGACCTAAACGGGTTGACCTAGGTTGGTCTGGACGACGGTGGGTCAAATAATGACCTAGGTGGGTCAAGATGACGGCTCGACCTAAGGGGGTTAGGACCAAAGGTAATTGGGTTCACCTATGGAATCAAAGATTGACCTAAGAGGTCGAAAACGGATAAGGTTGACCTAGGAGTCCAAGTTTAACCTAAGAGGTCGAAGGTGATTGGGTTGACCTAGGAGGTCAAAGGTTGACCTAAGAGGTTAACGGATGATAATGTTGACCGAGGGGGTCAAAGGTTGACCTAAGAGGTCAAAGGTGGATGAGGTTGACCTAAGAGGTCAAAGGCGGATGAGAATGACCTATGGGGTCAAAGGTTGACCTAAGAGGTCAAAGACGATAAAGTTTACCTAGGGGGTTAAATGTGATAAGGTTGTCCTAGAGGTCAAGGGTTGACCTAAGAGGTCAGAGGCGGATAAAGTTGACCTAGGCGGTCAAGGGTTGACCTAAGAGGTCGAGGGGTGACCTAAGAGGTCGAGGGTGATAAGGTTGACCTAGGAGGTCAAGGGTAGACCTAAGAGGTCAAAGGCGGATAAAGTTGACCTAGGGGGTCAAAGGTAGACCTAAGAGATCAAAGGTTGGTACGGTTGACCTAGGGGGTCAGAGGTTGACTTAAACGGATAAGATTGACCTAGGGGTCAAAGGTTGACTTAAACAGATAAGATTGACCTAGGGGGTCAAAGGTTGGCCTAAGAGGTCAAAGGGTGGTAAGGTTGACCTAGGAGGTCAAAGGTTGACCTAGGGGGTCAAAGTTTGGCTTAAGAGGTCAAAGGTAGATAAGGTTGACCTTGGAGGTCAAAGGTTGGGAAGGTTGACCTAGGTGGTCAAAGGTTGACCTAGGAGGTCAAAGGTAGGTAAGGTTGACCTAGGGGGTCAAAGGTTGACCTAGGAGGTCAAAGGTAGGTAAGGTTGACCTAGGGGGTCAAAGGTTGACTTAGGAGGTCGAAGGTGATAGGGTTGACCAAGGAGGTCAAAGGTTGACCTAAGAGGTCAAAGGGTGATAATGTTGACTGAGGGGGTCAAAGGTTTGACCTAAGAGGTCAAAGGTGATAAGATTGACCTAGGAGGATGAGGTTGACCTAAGTGGTCAAGGGTTAACCTAAGAGGTCGGAGGTGATAAGGTTGACCTAGGAGGTCAAGGGTTGACCTAAGAGGTCGGAGGCGGATAAAGTTGACCTAGGCGGTCAAGGGTTGACCTAAGAGGTCGAGGGGTGACCTAAGAGGTCGAGGATGATAAGGTTGACCTAGGAGGTCAAGGGTAGACCTAAGAGGTCAAAGGTGGATAAAGTTGACCTAGGCGGTCAAGGGTAGACCTAAGAGGTCAAAGATGGATGAGGTTGACCTAGGCGGTCAAGGGTTAACCTAAGAGGTCGAGGGGTGACCTAAGAGGTCAAAGATGGATGAGGTTGACCTATGGGGTCAAGGTTGACCTAAGAGGTCGAAGGTGATAGGGTTGACCTAGGAGGTCAAGGGTTGACCTAAGAGGTCGAAGGTGATAAGGTTGACCTAGGGGGTCAAAGGTTGACCTAGGGGGTCAAAGGTTGGCCTAAGAGGTTAAAGGGTGGTAAGGTTGACCTAGGGGTCAAAGGTTGGCCTAAGAGGTCACCTAGGGGGTCAAAGGTTGACATAGGGGGTCAAAGGTTGACCTAGGAGGTCAAAGGTAGATAAGGTTGACCTAGGAGGTCAAAGGTTGGGAAGGTTGACCTAGGCGGTCAAAGGTTGACCTAGGAGGTCAAAGGTAGATAAAATTGTCCTAAGAGGCCAAAGGATGGTGGGATTTTGGCCAAAGCGGGTCGAGATGAAGGGTAGACCCAAATGGATCGCTATGATGGGTAGGTAACCTAGATAGACCAAGATGAGGAATTTTGATAGATAGCCTAAGGGGTGAGCGATGGACCTTAGAGGTCGCCTAGATGCAATGCACATTTTATTTTGCGAAAAGCTTTGCATTTATTTACATCCTAAATGGTTGATTCAAGGAGTGTCCTAATCTCTATGTGTGGGTTTACACGGGTAAGGTAAAAGGTTCCCACCGCTCGCGGAACGTACACGGTGAGTGGAGTAGACGAGTGACTCGAAAAGAGGGCGGCAGTAGCGCACAAATTCCTGCACATCGAATACTCCGGGTAATAGGGACCTGTGCAGTGCAGACACGGACTAGTGGTAGTGTGTGGTAAAAAACTAATTCTTTTTAGGGAGAAAAGAGGGAAGCTTTGAATGTTTGAATGATGCAATGCAATGCAAGCGAGAGGGAAGAAGAATGTACAAGGGAAAATAGCAAGGTTTTGTTTGACCCTAATACTAAGATGAAACTAACAAGGGTGCAAAAATACAAGGTACAAGTATTAACATGGCAGAGTGCGCGGGTGCATGTGTAAACATGGTTTAACTGTAGGGGGCACGTGAAAACATGGCAAGTGTGCATGTGTAAACATGGCAGGTGTATGCATGTGTAAACATGGCAAGTGTGTGCAGGTATAAACATGGCAGGTGTGTGCATGTGTAAACATGGCAGGTGTGTGCATGTGTAAACATGGCAAGTGTGTGCATGTGTAAACATGGCAGGTGTGTGCATGTGTAAACATGGCAGTGTGTGCATGTGTAAACATGGCATGTGTGTGCATGTGTAAACATGGCAAGTGTGTGCATGTGTAAACATGGCAAGTGTGTGCATGTGTAAACATGGCAAGCATCATGATGTGACGAAAGTTAGACCCACTAAGTTTGAAAAAGTTTCAAAGCAGTCCCCAGCAGAGTCGCCACTGTGAATACGTGTGTTTGAATTTGGGATATTCATAGCAACATTAAAATTATGAGAGTCGCCACGCCGTTTTAATTATAGCCAAAACCTTGAAAAAAAGCATGTTTAATGGGTTCGGGGGTCAAATTACAACAAGAGAAGAATATTGAACGTTATCACTCCTATTGCCCGAATGATCGGTCTTTCTATCATGATGAATGTGTTAGTAGTGTTTTAGTGTTTGAGACCGGATCCAAAGATTGCCTACGTTCCTCTCAATGTGAGAAGCTCAGGTCAGCGTAGTTCGAGAGAATTTAGAATAGGCAAAAGAATCGGGATCATGCATAATGAGGGGGGAATTACCTAAAGATTAGGGTTTAGAAGTAGTTCCTAGATCATCCTCGGGTTGATGAACCCTCGATCATCATCGGCTATGAAATAACATGTAATTATGAGGATCGCAACCCTAAATATAGCATAAATAAGGTTTTAATCTATGAACATGAAGAACATGCGAAGAACATATATGAACATATGAATGAACATGCAAAGCATATAAAGAAACTATGAATAAACATGCAAGAACATGAATATTAAAGATCTACATTAGAAATGATGCAAGAACGTGAAGAAATAAGTTAGAAAACTTACCTATGTTGGCAAGAAATAAACCTTGATCTTCTTGGAGGTTTGAATGCTAATTAGAGAGCAAAATTGTGTTTAAGAACTCTCAAATTCGGATCCCCCTAAACCAATAGCATGAGATTGGTTATATAGTAAACTGAGGGGAAGATCTGATGGTCCAGATCATCCGGGGCGGATGTGGCCGCGTGGCCAATATTGAGGGCGGCGGCGAAAGTGGCCGCGTGGCCAATATTGAGGGCGGAGGCGAAAGTGGCCGCGTGGCCATCGTTGCGCGCTGACTTGAAATTCAAGCTAGGGTTTTACTTTTCATACAAGGCAACCCTAAATGTCCATATTTAATGTTTTCTAGAACATTGAGCTATTTTTGGGACAAGTCTTTGCAAGGTTTCTAATTCCCCTAAAGTCCTTGTATATTTGGGAAAGCCCTAATAAACTCATTTTCAGATCGGGTACTAACACTTTGGCCGGTCAGATTGCCGTCCCTAAGTATCACCGCGGTGTTGTTGATTCTTGGGTTGATACTCTGAATCTCCCTGTTGGAGAAGTGAAGAAGATGATGTTGACATAACTGAGCTTCCGATGTTTTTCAGTTTGCATTTGGAAGATGTCGCGGTTCAGTCCTTTAAAAGAAATGCCATTGCTGTCTACCTTTTCAGCGAGGTTTTGTTTGTCACTTCCTTGGGTACTGCGGATGCGCAGTTGGCTGAAATTGTGTTGCAGGCAAAAGGACAGCGATTTAGCATAATCCCGCTCATTGTAGGAGAGACCTTGCATGGTTTGGACGAATTGCACCGTACGGACGAGATGCGACGGGGAAGCCCCTTGCTTTTGACCATATGGCTTCGGGAGCATTTCAGGCTTTATGCGTTGGATGGCGACCTTCCTCCTTTTGCTGTTCATAGGCGTCGGTTGCTGATTAGAGATTTGACCGAAGAGGGTTGGAGGAGATTTTTTGCTTCTCGTCTTACAGCTGATATTGAGTGGTGCCCTTGGGGTCTTCACTCTTTTGTGGAGTGGACCCTCGGTTTTCAGCATGTTGTTCTACCCGGATTGAGTGATTCTTCGTTTTATCAGCCAGAACGGGTTTTGAGACAGTTCGGTCGTCAGCAAATAATTCCTTTCCCGAAGGATGGGGTACTTCGTCCAGTTTCTTATATGGTTCCGGACTTCTCGAATGAGCTTCAGTTGGCTTAGGGAGATGATCATGACCGTTGGGCTTCCGCTCCATTGCACCGGGGTAGCATTTTTCTTCCCGAGAGTTACTTGGATCATTTGCTTGGCACCGTCTACCGTGGTATTACTTGGGTAGATGCTCTTCGGGCTGAGTTGTTAGGAAAGGACTTTGAGCCCAGCAGTGCTTTGAGGTACAAGGAAGCTGCTGCTGATGTGAACAACATTCTGACCGACCCTTTCGGTACCCTTTGGATGACTTTTATGCTCGGAGGCGCTCTGCTGTGCAGAAGATATCGGTCCGTATCAGTGTCCCTAGGCCTCCCAAGAAGAGTAGGATTGATGGTCGTTCGGGTGGTCCTTCAAAGGCCAAGAGAAAATTAGATTTTTCCTAGTACCCCCGAGAGATTGCAATTAAAATAGACCACTTGTTAGGATTTTAATGTTTTAATGTTTTTTTAGTAGCTCAACATTTCCGTTGTAATGATAAAGATGATTTAGTGAATGAATAAAAATTGCATCTCGTTAATTTGAAATGATTTGGGTATTTGTTTATGTTTTAGACCGCACCCGAAGGTTGCCTACATTCCTCCAGTGTAGAGGCTCAGGTCTCCGTAGTTCAAACAAACGAAGACCATTTTTTTTTTTGTGCACCCTGTTTTTTGCCTAGACCGCCCTTTTGGGTTTTCAATCTAGCGGGCTTCTTTTTTGCACATGCTCTAATTTTTGCCTAGGCCGCCCTTGCGGGTTTTCAACCTAGCGAGCTCTTTTTTTTTTTTTTTATGGTCTTCATTTATTAGACGTAAAACCTCTTCAATTTGTCGAGGTTGACTTCCTTTGGTAGCTGATCTCCGTCTAAATCCACGAGTCGGACTGCACCGCCGCTTAGTATCTTCTTGACTACGTACAGACCAATCCATCGGGGTCCCTATTTTCCAAGGGGGTTCATGGCATTAGGAGGGTGTTGTCTTAGGACCAAATCTCCCACGCTGATGTTTCGGGGCTTCACCTTTTTGTTGAAAGCCCTAGCCATTCTTTGTTGATATGCTCTCGTACGTTTGATCGCTCTTAGCCTTTTCTCATCGAGTAGGGATAGCTGTTCATATTGAATTTGCATCCAATCGACTTCATTGACTTGGTTCTCGAGGAGGACCCACAGGGACGGAACTTCGAGCTCTATTGGTAGCACAGCTTCGGAACCATATACCAGTGCATAAGGAGTTTCTCCAGTCGTTGTCCGTATTGACGTGCGGTAGCCCCATAATGCTAGAGGTAACTTTTCAGGCCAATCCCTTCCAGTGGAGGACATTTTCTTCACAATGGTCTCGATTGTCTTATTAGCTGCCTCGACTGCGCCGTTTGCTTGAGGGCGGTATGGAGATGACTTGTGCTTAGTGATCTTGTATTCTACCAGGAGTGCGTCCATCTCTTTCTCGAAGTGAGAGCCGTTGTCTGAGATGATCTCATGAGGAACGCCGTATCGGCACATGATGTGGGTTTTCACGAATTCGGCCACTTTCTTGGCGTTGAGAACTCGGTAAGCATGTGCTTCGACCCATTTTGTAAAATTGTGATATCCCCCATCGGAAATATGTGGGAATTGAGTGTGCTATATAGAAGGCCCATACACTCCTACTAAGCATTAAATCATCCATTGGACTTTTGGAGGCCTGTGATGGGTTGTGGTTGACCCAATTGAGGAGATGCTTGGTGGGCTAGTGTGTGGTACCTATGTGGCGGGTCGGGTCTGCGGACTCGGGTCGTTATAAATGGTATCAGAGCGGAACCCCGGCCTTAAGGCTTGCGAGCTAGCCCGGGGGTACGATCTGGGTATTGATTGACCTTGCTAGGGACGGCAAGGGTTTGAGTGGGGGAGATTGTGATATCCCCCATCGGAAATATGTGGGAATTGAGTGTGCTATATAGAAGGCCCATACACTCCTACTAAGCATCAAATCATCCATTGGACTTTTGGAGGCCTGTGATGGGCTGTGGTTGACCCAATTGAGGAGATGCTTGGTGGGCTAGTGTGTGGTACCTATGTGGCGGGTCGGGTCTGCGGACTCGGGTCGTTACAAAAATAGTCCACGGTTACTAGGACGAAAGATTGTCCATTGGTTCCAGTAGGGTGAACTTTGCCGATGATGTCTATGCCCCAACAAGAGAAAGGCCAAGGCGTGGTCATATTGTAAAGCTGTGAGGGTGGAGCGTGCTGTAGATTGGCATGGAATTGGCATTTGGCGCACCTCTTGACTTTCTCGATGCAGTCCCTTTCCATGGTACTCCAATAATAACCCATGCGGAGTATCTTCTTGGCCAACATAAACCCGTTCATGTGAGGCCCACATTCACCTTCGTGGATCTCATGCATTATTTCTTGAGCTTCGGTCTCATTTGCACATAGGAGATTGATCCCCTCGTGATGCCTTTTGTAGACTCTGTCCCCAATTAGTACATATCGGGAGGTTAGTCTTTGCAATGCCATTTGAGACTTCTTATTGCTGTTCTCGGGATAAGTACCATCCTTGAGGAAATTCATGATATCCGCTTACCACGGGGAGTTTGCTTGGACCTCGTTGATCTCGATACTCATGCAGTATGCCGGACTGTTTCGTCGGGAAATTTTGAAGGGCTTCACCATTTTACCCTCAGGCATTTCGACCAGTGAAGCGATGGTGGCTAGTGCATCAGCAAAACGGTTCTTGTCCCTTGGCAGGTAGTTGAAGGTGATTTCTTGAAATTGTTCAACCAACTCCTCGAGATGTTGACCATACCGTTGCAAAGTCGAGTCTTGAATCTTCCATTTTCCAGATGTCTGATTAATGATGAGCAAGGAATCACCGAATACTTCTAAACTTGTAACGTTTCTCTCGAGGGCTGCTTCGAGCCCCGCTATGCAAGCTTCGTACTCAGCGGTGTTGTTAGTGGCTTCAAATTCGAGGCGGCTAGCGATCAGAGTATACATGTCCTTTGGATCAACGAGTAACATCCCTATGCCATATCCATGCTTATTGGCTGCGCCATCGAAAAAAAGTTGCCACTTATTTTCCTCTGTTGTGGCACAAATTAAATGCTCGTCGGGGAACTGTACATCTTCCCCCTTCACTTCGTCACACGGAAATTCAGCAAGCTGATCACTGAACACCTTCCCCCTGATGGATTTGAGTGTGACGTAAGTGATATCGTAGCCGGCGAGCATGAAATACCATTTGGCTATTCTTGTTGACATGAATAGCCAACTGGAGGGCATGTCAAGTAATGTTTCACTTGGTCGAAGGCTTCTTGGCACGCATCGGTCCATTCTAGAGCCACATTCTTTTTGAGTAGCTTGAAGATCGGCTCGCACATGGAAGTGAGTTGGTGCACAAACCGACTGATGTATTGGAGTCTGCCCATGAAACCTTTGATTTCTTTCTGCGTCTTTGGGGGAGGCATGTCAATGATTGCCTTGATCTTGGAGGGATCGGCTTCAATTCCTCTTTCAGTGACCATGTAACCAAGAACCTTTCCTCTGATGACCCCAAAAGTGCACTTTGCGGGATTGAGCCTCATCTTGTGTTGTCGAAGCCTTTCAAAGAATTTGCGAAGATCGATCAAATGTTGACCATTGGTTCCCTTGGAATGGATGATCATGTCGTCTACATAGACCTAGATCTCTTTATGAATCATGTCATGGAACAGATCCGTAACAGCCCTCTGGTAGGTAGCCCCAGTGTTCCTTAGTCCGAACAGCATGACTGTGTAGCAGAAAGTGCCCCACGGAGTTGTGAAAGCTGTCTTGTGTTGATCTTCTTTAGACATGAGGATCTGATTGTAACCGGAAAACCGTCCACAAATTAGCGGACTTCATAGTTGGAAGTTGAATCGACGAGCATGTCGATGTTTGGTAGTGGAAAATCATCTTTCGGGGAAGCTTTGTTCAAATCCCGGAAGTCCACACAAACTCGAACCTTGCCGTTTGCTTTTCTGACTGTCACAATGTTGGTTAGCCAAGTCGGATACTCAATGACTTTGATAAAACCCACACTGAGGAGCTATTCAATCTCTTCTTTGACTTGTAGAGACCATTCTGGCTTGATCTTTCTGAGCTTCTGCTTTACTGGCTTGGCGTCCTCTCTGATCGGAATTCTGTGCCCTGCGACCTTTCTGTCCAAACACGGCATGTCTTTGTATGACCATGCGAATACATCCACAAATTCTCTGAGCAGTGCAGTCAATCTGTCTTCATCTTCCCCCTTGAAGAAGCTGCCAATCTTCGTTTCTTTTGGCTCTTCGTCGGTACCCAGATTAACAGTATGCAATTCTTCATCAGCCCCTGGACCATTTTCACCACGACAACGAACCTATTGAGCTAGTTCATTTAGGTATGTTATGTTTTCGTGGTCTATTTCATCATAATTTGAATCGTTATTAACTTGTTCATTAAGTTCGTTATTAGTTAATTGATGTGGCGGATTTTGTATACATTATTTACCTTATTCTCTCATATATTTTGGTTCATTTTGATGTACTTTAGACTAGATTTGATGTATTTGAGACATTATTTTATCATTTGAGCTTTATTGTAATCCGGGGTAGAATAGTCGTTATTATTTAATTATTTTTCCCGGATGTAACTTTTGGTGAGCTTCAACATCTGTCTCGATGGTCAAGTAGTCAAAGTCAAGTCAAAGTTAACTGGCGGAAGAGCGCAGGGACCAAACTGCAAATACTGAAAGTTTGAGGACCAAACTGCAAGTGACTAAAACTCCAGGGACTGAATTGCAAATTTTTGAAAGTTGGCCTTCTAGTCGCACAATCATCAGAATCCGGATCTGGCAGGAGGGTGGTTTTTTTTTTTTTCTTTTATTTTATTATCTTATTTTTTTGAATGGAAAAAAAGTCAATTATTAGTTTTAGAATTAGGATTAGGTTATGATTCATTCTTAGGACTCCCAGAAAAATACTACGTTCTTTTGTTTTTCTCTCTGAAGCTTTGTGTAACCATTAATGGAGAACTAAACTCCATTACTTTGGATTTGAGATCTTGATCCGGGTTTTTATTTCTATTGAGGTTTTTTTTTTTTCTTTATTAATTCTTGTTCATAATCTTGCTTGTACCGTTTTAGATTAATTTCTAGGGTTTGTAAATCTGGCCAATTTACTTGTCCTCTTTATTGATCTTTGCTAGATTACTCGTTCTGTGCCAGAATTAGGGTTTTCGTTGTAGCATCTCCACGAAATGTGTATGTGCCATAGCAATTTGGGGAGTAGGCAAGATTAGACGATTATCTAAATTATTTTTAGAAAGCGTTCTTGATTTTAGTCTCTTAAAACTTCATCAATTAATCTTTAGACCTTTCCTGTGCCAGTATAGGTTTAATTTTAATTAGGGTTTATAGTGAGTGTGTCACTGCTATAAACTATTCTGAAAGAAGAGACAGAGATTGAAATACATCTCGTAATCGAGTGAATAAAATTAACGGAGATCAGAATTATCAGTGATATTAGAATTAAAATCCGGTGACAGTATCAAATCTGAAGTGCTTTTTAATCATTGTTTTAATCACAATTAGTTTAATTTCCCGTCTAGGATTTAATTATAATCAAATCAAACCCCCAATCTGGTCAAGTGACTGTTCGCAAATAATCATCGTTCTTCGTGGATCGACCCTGACTTACCCTAATTACATTATTAGTGGCCGAGTTCAGGTCTAATTTAGTAGTGTAGACACCCCGCTTGGACCTCTCACCCCGATTGCATACATAGTATTTTTATTTAACTTATTTTTATTAATTTCTGTTAATTCGGTTAAGTTCCTAACTGATTCCGTTAGTTTTGGACTAAACTGCATAACAGAATTAATTTTAGAGTCATTTCTGTCTTTTTGTCATTTTTAGAATCGCGCGCTTCCGGAACAGCTAACGGGCCGCGCGCGCCTCCCGTCCCAAAGGCGGGACTCGCGCGCTGTCCGATATGGCAGTAACGGATTGCACCTTATTTCCCTCCTTTTTCTTATTTACAAACATCTTTTCTTGATCACAAAAACCATCTTTTTACATCCACATTCATCCCCCCTTTTCTCATTAACTCCCAATCCCAAATTCTAAGCCTTTTCCCAAAAACTAATATTTCTTTCATTTATTATTTGATTTCTTTTATTTCTTTTATTTTTCTTTTATTCATTTATCTTATTTGTGATTGGCCCATCCATTTCACATGGATGACCAATTTCCCTCCATCATTTCCCTCTCTTTTTTACCTATAAAAACCATCATCTTCTACCTTGGAAAGGGACTTCTTTTTGGACTCCAACCTTGATTCACCAACTACATTATACACAAATTCTCCCAACAAGAGTTCTTAGTAACAAGACTCTACACAAATTGTTCTACAACAATTTCATTACAACAACAACACTTTCAAGTCAAGGTTCCAAGTCCTCTTTCTCAAGGTACAACTCCATTTTCTTCCTTTGTTTTCTTCTTCTTGATGTATGCAATCCCCATTAATGGGACATGACCAACATGACTACTTCACATATTGAAGTTAGTTAAGGTTATCTCCCTACATTTTAATCTTAACTTTAATTCACCATGTTAATTTCTCTTCATCTCTTAATGTAATTCTTTAACATTACTTGTTACATGTAATCTTTATCATTAAATAAATAAAACAATTCTATTTTATTTCCCCTTTATTTCCCCTTTTCTTCTCATCACAATTGTTAGCACATTTCTATTTAATTAATTGAAGGACATGTAAATATTAGAACACCAATAGTAGCGAGACCCGCGTAAGCGGGGCGGAGTGGGTGTTTAAGTACTTCCCACTCCGTCACCTAACCCCCGAACCCTTCTCTCCCGAATCTCTGGTTTTGTACATAAATTAGGCTATTTCTAGGTTTTTCTTATGTTCCTTTAAAAACATAGGTGGCGACTCTAAACAATCTAAAACAAGTTAGACATCCTAGGATAATTCACCGCTCTAGCCAAGCCGTGGCTCCCCGGGGTATCTACAGTGGCGACTCTGCTGGGGGCGATAGAGGGTTAAACTTGCGTTTTCATTTTTGGTGTTCTTTTATTCTGTTTTCTGGGCATTCTGGTAAAAAGGGTAGGAAGCGCGCGCCTCCGGCCTTCTTGGCCTAAAGCGCGCGCGTCCGACCCTTATTACCAGAATCGCCCGCCTCCTTTCTTGTCCTTCAATTCCATGTTTCTGTGCTAACAAATTCTGCAGGGGAAAGTTTTCTTAATTAAGGGTCAAGGCAATCCTTTGAACCCACTGATTTGCAGGTTCTCACCCAGAAGCGGGCGCCTCTGCCCTCCTTCCTCTCACGCGCGCGCCTTCCGCATAGGCAACCCAATGCGCGCGCTTCTGGGCGCATTCCCGGAACAGAACAGTGCACAGAAACAGAACAGAATGACAGTGTGTGGGCACCGGGCCTGCATACAATTTCTTTTACTTTCTGTTTATTTTTACCGGTCACACGGGTGATTCGGGAGTTGTAAATACGTGCTTATTTGTTTCCTTTTTTTTTCTTTCTTTGGAAAAAAAAAAATTTTTGTCACATGTTAGACCTCACACTACATGCACATATTCTTATCAATTGCTCACTATCGAGTCGCACAAGTCCAACCCCAAACCCGTCGAGGCCCGTCCTAGGAAGTTTCAAGCTCCACCAGACCTTGACTCTTTCGAAGCGGTAAACCTCAGCCCGTAGCGTAGTTCATGACTACATGCCGGGGGTGACCTTTGAGCCTCATGTTCAAGCGGAGCACAAACCACACAATTCTAGTTTAAGGTCTAACACTCCGTGACTCAAGTCGGTTTTCATGTACCGAGATTTCCCTAAACTAATGTCTTCAAATCATACATGCCAATTTGTTGCAATGGACGAAATAAAACTCCGTCCCCAAAAGTGGCTATTTTGGACGAAAATAAAATCCGTCCCCGCACGTATGATTTACTACATTAATTTAGTTTAATCCCGACACATGTAGAGCTCACAAGCGTGGTGGAATCCGATGAGTATATGGGACCGCGGGAAGGTCTATATACTAGTGTGACGATTCCACTATTTTTTCTAGAAACCCCAAAAAGGACTCCGTCCTTCCGACTTTTGTAAATAATAAAAAAAAAAAAAAAAAAAAAAAAAAAAAAGAGTCATTTTCTTTATATGGTTGAGTCTTTTTTGTATTTGTGGGTTAAATTTATTTTACTCAAAAGGTGTTTGTGGGGCCAATCTAAGATCAACCGTGCTCTTCCAATAGGTCCAATGGCTTCCAACGGCGACAACAACAACGGTGGAAATGATTTCGTGTCCAACGAAGGGTTACTCAACGTAATGAAATCAATGGGGGAACAAATGGATAGGATTGTCGAGGATGCCCGCCGTAAAGACAATTTGTGGCAAGCCCGTTTCGATATCGACAAGAGGATTCACAAAGAAGAGGTTTCCGAACTCAAGGCCCGTCTTGATTATGAAAGAAGAATTCACAAGGACGAGGTTTCCGAACTCAAAGCCAATTTTCAAGAGCTCACCGACAGCAAAGCAAAGTTCAATGATAAAGCATGCTCAAGTGGCCCGACCCTCAAAAGCTACAAAGGTACCACCACAACCGAGTTTTCACTCCTCTCCAAGGAGTAACCCAAGCCGAGGCATTTGAAATTTTGGTGGCAAGAGGGAAGATCAAACCTTTGGAGGGGTACAAGCCGAAGGCGATACTGAAAAATCATGCTCATGGTGAATGGTGCGGCTACCACAAGCATAGTGGCCACACTACCGAAGGGTGCTTCCTTCTCCGAAACATCATCCAAGATTTGATCGACAACGGCGAATTTACCGTGGGTGGAGAGCAACTCATCAAAGAAGTGGCTTGGTTTTGAAATGGGGCTTCAACAAAGAAGACGACGACAACAATCTCCGTTTCTCTTTCTCTACCTAGTAGTAGGAATAAAAAAAAAAAAAAAAAAAAAGAGTCAAAAGTCCTCTTTTGTGTGCATTAATGTTTTCTCTCGTCCCATGTTAAGTGTCGAGTCTTCTTATCAAATAAAAGTCGTTCTTGTCCTTATACACTCTTTCAAGTTGTTCGATCTAATTCTTGGCAAAATGATGAAAAAATGTCTAAACAAGTTTTAGAACAAGGCCATCACTTGAACGCCTAGGGGCTAAACATCGACGCCAACATCAACGACGAAGCCAAGACAAACAATGTGGAGCAACAATCATGAAGAAGTCAAGCAAAGTTTTCAAAGGGGGATTAAAAAAGAAAAAAAAAAAAAAAAAAAAGAGCTCGCTAGGTTGAAATCATCAAATCAACCTAGGCAAAAGTTAGAGCACAAAAAAAAAAAAAAAAAAAAAAAATCCCCTCAATCAAAGAAGTTCACATCAAGATCAACATCATTCCATCCACCAAAGGAGGACGAAGCTACACGACGAAGCAACAATTCCATCCCGAAGAATGGAGAATTAACAAGAACTACGGTGACCTGAGCCTCTACATTGGAGGAACGTAGGCAACCTGCGGGTCCGGTCTCATGCAAGAAAGAAGATATGTTTAGCCCTAGCACGTTATGGTGATTGGCCTTCATCTCGAACTTGTCAAGACATCTTTGTACGATTCATTTGCCAATGAATTAATCACCAAAAAGATTGAACAACTTTCTTAGATTTGGAATCATTTCGCGTTCGTTGTCAAGTCTAGGGACTTCTATTCTTTCTGCATACTCCCAATTTCTTGCAATCAAATTAGGGCTTTCTTTCTCTTCTCTCTTAATGACTTACTTGCCTTCGCGAGTCATTCAATTCAATAAAAAATACATGTCAATACTAGGACACTTCCCTAGTCAAGTCAATGTCACTCATCATTAGTGACAAAAGGTCTCCACCGCAAAATCACATGTCTTATCTCCTCAGCTAGAGTCAATGCACACTTCCTCATCAATTGAGTCAAAAAAAAATGATGAAGACGCAAAAGAGATGCCCGCTAGATTGAAAACCCGAAAAGGCGGTCTAGGCAAAAAACAGGGTGCGTCATAAAAAAAAGAGAGAGTGAGAGAGAGAAGGGAAAGAGAAATGGAGATCCCCGGCCTCTAAAGAAGATAAGTTCTACATTGAATCTCCTCAACACGTAAATTCCCCACCGAGTCAACTTTGGGATTGCAAAAGGCTCGACAAGATATAGCACCATCAAAGGTTGTCTTGGGTTATCGGCATCATTCTCCAGCAGTGTGCATTTTTGGGTTCATGAAAAGAAGGCCCGTGGTTACCAAGATCCATCCGAGAACAAGCCCATCATAAAAGGGCACGAGGTTGCACAAATAATCCCTAGCTAGTCAATTGGCTTGGGCAGCAAATAGCAACAACATGTGTCTCAGTTTTCAAGGCTTCTTCAAGTATGTGCTTCTAAAGTACGCCGAAAGGCTCCCGAGAAATGGAGTAGCTATTGCCATATCCTCTCATGTTTATTCCCTCACACGAGGATGAGTCACTCTTGCTTTGGACAACAAATGGTGACGCCCTAGGGGCTATGTGACTCAAGGACAAGGACTTCTTTTGCTTCACTTGACAATCAATACACCCTAGAGGCTATGTTCGAGAAAGATGTGTGAGACTATCCTCAAAGTCTCCCAAAAGGGATGTCAAAAAGCCCTCTTGTCACGTGTGCCCATGCTCGTTCCCCCAATCAAGGATGGACCTTTCTCGCAATCAATGATGGCACTCTAGGGGCTACGGTCAAGTCTTAAAGGCTCCCTCGGCAAAGAGCAATTAACTCCCCAGCAGTATCCCCAGCCAAGTCATGTGCAACATTGGAAGCTTCCTCAATTCGGCACCGAAGGTCTCAACGGGCTTCGCAATCTACAATCTTTTGGGCTACGGCTTTACAATAATTCAAGCAAAGGGCGATATTGGGGCTTCGCGACCGACAGTCTTTTGGGCAACAATACTCGAGCAACGCAATTTGGGAGTAGTCTCCATGAAAGGGATCAAGCTTCAAAGGGTCTCTCAACACTTCAAGTCAAAGGCCTCTTGGTTTTAAATGAAGACTCCGATGTTATGAATGAAGTTGATGATTTTTGTTAGAACTCACAGCGAGATTTTGAAGGAAGTCTTAGAGAAAAGGAAAAAGATTCAATATGCTAAACTCTAATCAAAACAGGGTTATAGCGGGAAATGCCACGGCCAATCCCAATGTTTCTGCAATTCAGCACCCCCTTCTCCGAGATCAAAAGCACAAGGTGCAGCTCAGATAAAGTTGGGCCACAGCACTAGTTGCATCCGAAGATCCGTCATTAGTTCAACTCAAGAAGAGTCAAGCAAGCATAATCATTTGAGACTTTATCACGCCAAGACCTTATCCTCCGCGACCTCGACGGCACCGTAAGACATTACTGCATCCTTTGACATAAGCCCTCGGCCATTTGGGTATCGACCACAATGAGGCCATTCATCTCCCCAGTAAGAGCAAGAAGGAGATCTCTATCAAGAATTCTACCAAACGGTACATCCGCTCTCAATGCCGAGCCAATCACGAGATAATTTGGGGCTTTACAATGAAAGGTCTTCACATCCCACCATCTACAAGCCCACGACACTTGGGGCTTTGCAATCTCTCGAAGCTTGGCATCAACGATCTCCTCTTGGGGCTTGCTCACTACAACAACAAAGGGCGATTTACTCGAATGGGCCAAAAGCTGATTTATCTTGGAGCTATGCAAGTCCCTCAAAATTTGGCATCAAAGGCATTCTAGGGGCTTTACAATCAGCAACCCCTCATCTCGGCATCAAAAGCCTTTTGAAGCCCCATAATCGACAAATCTCTTGGGGCTAGACATCAATCTTCGTTGGGCACACCAGCGACAACAGAATTCAAGCGAGGCAATTCGGACTTCGACTGAACATGACTTGATCTTGGGTTGGCTTCACAAGCACACAATGGTTAAAATGGTACATCCGCTCTCAATGCCGAGCCAATCACGAGATAATTTGGGGCTTTACAATGAAAGGTCTTCACATCTCACCATCTACAAGCCCACGACACTTGGGGCTTTGCAATCTCTCGAAGCTTGGCATCAACGATCTCCTCTTGGGGCTTGCTCACTACAACAATAAAGGGCGATTTACTCGAATGGGCCAAGAGCTGATTTATCTTGGAGCTATGCAAGTCCCTCAAAATTTGGCATCAAAGGCATTCTAGGGGCTTTACAATCAGCAACCCCTCATCTCGGCATCAAAAGCCTTTTGAAGCCCATAATCGACAAATCTCTTGGGGCTAGACATCAATCTTCGTTGGGCACACCAGCGACAACAGAATTCAGCGAGGCAATTCGGACTTCGACTGAACATGACTTGATCTTGGGTTGGCTTCACAAGCACACAATGGTTAAAATGGTTCACCTACGAACTAAAAAAAAAAAAAAAATCTTTTTCTCACATGTGTGCATATTCTTTCCTTTCTAATCTAAAAAAAAAAAAAAAAAAAAAAAAAAGATTTTTGTTTTACTTTTTCTCCTTCTATGTGCAAAATTATGTGCTTTACTTTGCTTTGCTCCTAGCCTCTCCTCCAGCGTTCTCCATCATCCTTGAACTACGCTGGTCTGATTCTCTTCAAGGGATACGTAGGCAGCCTTTTGGCACGACCAACCCATCATCCAGAGTACCATCTCGCCAACCCAACATCAAGGGCATTCTCTCATCAACATCTAAAGAATGGACATTCTCCATCAAAGCATCCTCCGCGGACATCAGGAATCCATCTCCACTCAAGCGGCAATGGTAAGTGAAGGTATGAATACATCCGACGCTTTCCTCAAAATCACACCGCACACAAGATCACTCTTTACATTCTTACTTCTCTCTCATTGCAAGGGTGTTCCAAAATCTCATCACACCACGAGCACAATTTCTCTCTTCATGCATCTTCTTGCACAAGCACATATATCTGCAAAGCATACACATAACAGGTGCCGCACAGAGCACCAGAATCAGCAGGTGCCGCACAGAGTACCAGAATCAACAGGTGCCGCACAGAGCACCAGGTACCGTACAGAGTACCAGAATCAACAGGTGCCGCACAGAGCACCAGGTACCGCACAGAGTACCAGAATCAACAAGTGCCGCACAGCGCATCAGAATATGCCGTACCGCGCACCAGAATCAACAAGTGCCGCAAAGCGCATCAGAATATGCCGCACTGCGCACCAGAATCAACAGGTGCCGCACAGCGCATCAGAATATGCCGCACCGCGCACCAGAATCAACAGGTGCCGCACAGCGCATCAGAATATGCCGCACCGCGCACCAGAATCAACAGGTGACGCACAGCGCATCAGAATATGCCGCACCGCGCACCAGAATCAACAAGTGCCGCACAGCGCATCAGAATATGCCGCACCGCACACCAGAATCAACAAGTGCCGCACAGCGCATCAGAATATGCCGCACCGCGCACCAATTTTTGTCCATGGTGAACCACTAAAATCACCATACCTCTTCCATCAGCAAAAGTCGCTCACACAGGGAGCGCATTTCTATCCTTTGTAATTTCAAATTCCTGCTTTATCGAGTCTTTGTTTTCTCTTGTCGATGTCCTCGGCGGTTGTCTTTCTTTCGTCGACGCGTTTTGCCTCGCAATTCACGTCGCCGAGGGGCTCTGTAGACACCCCGCCTTGGACCTCTCACCCCGATTGCATACATAGTATTTTTATTTAACTTATTTTTATTAATTTCTGTTACTTCGGTTAAGTTCCTAACTGATTCCGTTAGTTTGGACTAAACTGCATAACAGAATTAATTTTAGAGTCATTTCTGTCTTTCTGTCATTTTTAGAATCGCGCGCTTCCGGAACAGCTAACGGGCCGCGCGCGCCTCCCGTCCCAAAGGCGGGACTCGCGCGCTGTCCGATATGGCAGTAACGGATTGCACCTTATTTCCTTCCTTTTTCTTATTTACAAACATCTTTTCTTGATCACAAAAACCATCTTTTTACATCCACATTCATCCCCCATTTTCTCATTAACTCCCAATCCCAAATTCTAAGCCTTTTCCCAAAAACTAATATTTCTTTCATTTATTATTTGATTTCTTTTATTTCTTTTATTTTTCTTTTATTCATTTATCTTATTTGTGATTGGCCCATCCCATTTCACATGGATGACCAATTTCCCTCCATCATTTCCCTCTCTTTTTTACCTATAAAAACCATCATCTTCTACCTTGGAAAGGGACTTCTTTTTTTGGACTCCAACCTTACTTAAACACCCACTCCGCCCCGCTTACGCGGGTCTTGCTACTATTGGTGTTCTAATATTTACAAGTCCTTCAATTAATTAAATAGAAATGTGCTAACAATTGTGATGAGAAGAAAAGAGGAAATAAAGGGGAAATAAAATAGAATTGTTTTATTTATTTAATGATAAAGATTACATGTAACAAGTAATGTTAAAGAATTACATTAAGAGATGAAGAGAAATTAACATGGTGAATTAAAGTTGAGATTAAAATGTAGGGAGATAACCTTAACTAACTTCAATATGTGAAGTAGTCATGTTGGTCATGTCCCATTAATGGGGATTGCATACATCAAGAAGAAGAAAACAAAGGAAGAAAATGGAGTTGTACCTTGAGAAAGAGGACTTGGAACCTTGACTTGAAAGTGTTGTTGTTGTAATGAAATTGTTGTAGAACAATTTGTGTAGAGTCTTGTTACTAAGAACTCTTGTTGGGAGAATTTGTGTATAATGTAGTTGGTGAATCAAGGTTGGAGTCCAAAAAAAGAAGTCCCTTTCCAAGGTAGAAGATGATGGTTTTTATAGGTAAAAAAGAGAGGGAAATGATGGAGGGAAATTGGTCATCCATGTAAAATGGGATGGGCCAATCACAAATAAGATAAATGAATAAAAGAAAAATAAAAGAAATAAAAGAAATCAAATAATAAATGAAAGAAATATTAGTTTTTGGGAAAAGGCTTAGAATTTGGGATTGGGAGTTAATGAGAAAAGGGGGATGAATGTGGATGTAAAAAGATGGTTTTTGTGATCAAGAAAAGATGTTTGTAAATAAGAAAAAGGAGGGAAATAAGGTGCAATCCGTTACTGCCATATCGGACAGCGCGCGAGTCCCGCCTTTGGACGGGAGGCGCGCGCGGCCCGTTAGCTGTTCCGGAAGCGCGCGATTCTAAAAATGACAGAAAGACAGAAATGACTCTAAAATTAATTCTGTTATGCAGTTTAGTCCAAAACTAACGGAATCAGTTAGGAACTTAACCGAAGTAACAGAAATTAATAAAAATAAGTTAAATAAAAATACTATGTATGCAATCGGGGTTAGGTGTGCGACTAAGCCTACCAAATTTTGGCGCCGCTGCCGGGGAACGGTGTTATTGTTTGCGTTCTTTTTATTTTATTTTCTTTTTATCTTTTTTCTCTTTTAGTTGTTTACTTGCTATATTTCTAGTTATCTTTATTGCTTATTTTCTTGTAGTGTGGAACCGTGCATGGTCCACACCCGTTCTACTAACGATTTGATTGTACCATTTGATCCAGAAATCGAAAGGTCTTTCAGGAAAGGACGACAGAAAAGTAGGAGATACAAGGCAATTTTGTTGGCTGAAGATATGGCGCAACAAGGTCAGGGTAACGCTGGTGCTGGTGGCGCTGGTGAAGATAACGCTGGTGGTGGGGCTGGTGGAAATAATGCTAATGGAAATAATGCAGGAGGTAGACAAGCAGTACCACCACAGACATTGAGGCAGAGGACTGCACCGAATTGGAATGAGCAACCACATGCCGTCCAATTCCCTGCCTTACCTGCCGGGGTGACGTTTGAGTTGAAGCCGGGGCTACTGAACCAGCTACCGCACTTCACAGGGATGCCCGGAGAGGATCCTAATCAGCACATCTCACAGTTTGTGCAAATCTGTCAGAGTATGAAGCCGGCAGCGCTTCCGATCGAGCACCTATTGTTGAGGGCGTTTTCTTTCACACTGAAAGATAACGCGAATGGATGGTACTATCATTGCCACCCAACAGCATCACGACATGGCAGCAGATGAAAGAAGTATTCTTGGAAGAGTTTTTCCCTCAGGATCAGATAAATGTGATGAAGAGAGACATCAGTAATATGGAGCAGAAGGCTGATGAGACCCTATATGACTACTACAATCGCTTCCACAAGCTTTGTAGGAGTTGCCCGTATCATGGGTTTACCGAGGATCAGTTGATTGTCTATTTTCATGGGGGATTGACTATTCAGGATAAACGGCTAGTGGATTCGTGCTGTGGGGGAAGCATTCTGAACAAGACTACCGAGGAAGTTAAGAGGTTGATCGAGGAGCTGGCTAAGAGTACGAGGACCCATGGCAAGAGGTCTAATGTGAGACAGGTTAGCGCAGCGGGTTCTAACAGTGGGGTGTCCAGTAAGTTTGAGACGGATATGGAGGATCTCAAGGGTATGGTAAAGCAGTTGGTTCTAGGACAGACACCGAAGCCTTGTGGGATTTGCTATGATATTACGCACCCTACAGATTCGTGTCCGTCTCTGCAGACGGGCGAGATGGAGGATGTTAATTCAGTTGGGTTTGCGCAGCAGGGACAGAGACCGATGGGTAACACCTATAACCCCAACTGGAGAAATCATCCTAATTTTAGATGGGGTACAGGTCAGCAGCAAAATCAGCCGGGTGGCCAGGGACAGCAGTTTGGTAATCAGCAGCAGCAGTACCAGGGTAATCAGTACAACTCTTATAGACCACCATATGGGCAGCAGCAGCAGCAGCAACAGCAGCAGCAGCCGCAGCAGCAGAATGCTCCGGGACAGTCTACAGAGGCATTACTAAATTCATTGGCTCAGAGTGTTAGCACCATGAACCAGAACTTTCAGCAGTATCAGCAGCGCACCGATGCGAGCATTGGTAACTTAGAGAAGCAGATGGGTCAGGTAGCTGATGCAGTGGGACGGATAGAGGCTAGAGATTCGAGGAAGTTGCCATCTCAGACTGAACCGAATCCTAAGCAGAATGCATGTGCGATAACTTTTTGCAATGGTAAGGAGCTGCAGGATAAGGTTGTAGATGAGGAACCGGAGGCAAAAGTTGAGATTGCAGAGCCAGTACAGAAGGCACCAGTTCAGACAGAGACTACACCAGAGGTTAAGGCCCCTGTATATGAGCCTGAAGTTCCATTCCCGGAGGCCTTGAAAGAACATCGAAAGCCAGAGCCTGACAAGGCTATTTACGATACTTTCAAGAGGTTGGAGGTGAATATTCCTTTCCTGGACCTTCTTCAGACTGTCCCGAGGTATGCGAAGTTTTTGAAAGAGTTGTGTACTATGAAGAGGAATCAGAAGGAAAGGAGTAAAAAGAAGGTTAAGGTTAGTGAGCATGTGTCTGCAGTGTATCAGAGGAAAATGCCTAAGAAGTGCAGTGACCCAGGGATGTTCGTGATTCCAGTTACTTTGGGGGATGCTTCTGAGCATAAGGCCATGTTGGACTTGGGGGCTTCAATCAACGTCATGCCCTATGCGTTGTTTTAAACTCTTAAGTTGGGGCCACTGCAGGATACCAGAGTTGTGATACAGTTGGCGGGTCCGGGTTGGTAAGATGATTTTCCCGGCGGATTTTTATGTTCTTGAGATGGAGACGGATCCAAAGGCTCCCATATTGTTGGGGAGGCCTTTTATGTCGACTGCTCGGACCAAGCTCGATGTGGCTAACAGTTCACTTACCATGGAGTTTTATGGGCAAGTAATGGAGTTCAATATCTTTGACTCTATGAAATACCCTAAGGACTCAGAGTCATTGTGTTTCATCGATGTGATCGAGCCATTGGTAGAGGAGGTATTTGAGGTGTCTAGTGGAGATGATGATCTCAAGACTGCGTTAGAGAACGCTTTGGGGTATGCAAATTTAGAGTTTGACATCTCAGATTCGATGAAGGAAGCAGTGATGGGTCTTACAGAGAGCGCCATGTTTGCTACCGCGCCGGGTCATGGTCAAATAAAGCTAGAGGTTCCGTTGGAGAAGCTTGTGCCATCTATAGAGAAGGCACCGGAGCTTGAGTTGAAGGTTCTCCCTGAGCACCTTAAGTATGTCTATTTAGGTGAGGGAGAGACGCTTCCGGTGGTGATTTCTAGTAGTTTGACAGCGGATCAAGAGAAAGGTTGATGGAGGTGATCCGGGAGCGGAAATCTGCGATTGGTTGGACTATTGCCGATCTCAAGGGCATTAGTCCATCCTTATGTATGCACCGGATCAACCTAGAGGATGATGCGAAGCCGGTGAGGCAACCACAGAGGAGGCTTAACCCGCCAATGATGGAGGCGGTAAAGAAGGAGGTCCTGAAGCTACTACAGATGGGGATCATCTATCCCATTTCCGACAGCAAGTGGGTGAGCCCCACACAGTGTGTGCCCAAGAGGGGCGGGATCACGGTCTCCCGTAATCAAAAGGGAGAGATGGTTCCAACCCGGGAGCAAACGGGGATTCGCGTGTGCATTGATCTACGGAGGCTAAATGAGGTAAATCGTAAAGACCACTTCCCTCTCCCCTTTATTGATCAGATGTTGGAAAGGTTAGCCGGAAGGGCGTATTTTTGTTTTCTCGACGGTTTTTCTGGGTATTTTCAAATACCTATTGCCCCGGAAGACCAAGAGAAAACTACATTTACTTGCCCCTTCGGCACCTTTGCCTATCGGAGAATGCCGTTTGGTTTGTGTAATGCACCTGGGACTTTTCAAAGGTGTATGATGAGCATTTTCTCCGATTTTGTGGAAAAGTTTATGGAAGTTTTCATGGATGACTTCACTGTCCATGGAGACTCGTTTGATGAATGCCTTGCTCATTTAGGACTAGTGTTGGATAGGTGCATTGAAACCAATTTGGTCTTAAATTTTGAAAAATGTCACTTTATGGTCGAGCAAGGCATTGTGTTGGGTCATGTTGTGTCCAAAAAGGGTATTGAAGTTGACAAAGCTAAAATTGATGTCATTTCGTCACTTCCTTACCCTACCAATGTGCGTGAAGTCCGGTCTTTCCTTGGTCATGCCGGGTTTTACCGGCGGTTCATTAAGGACTTCTCAAAGATTGTTTCACCTCTATGCACCCTGTTGCAAAAAGAGGTTGATTTTAATTTTGATGAAAATTGCAAGCAATCTTTTAATGAGTTGAAGTCTAGGTTGACAACCACCCCCATTATTCAAGCACCCGATTGGTCTCGTCCCTTTTAGATCATGTGTGATGCTAGTGATTATGCCGTGGGGGCGGTTTTGGGTCAAAAAGTGGAGCGTGCCTCGCATGTGATTTATTATGCGTCTATGACCTTGAATGGGGCACAAAGAAATTACTCCACTACTGAAAAAGAGATGTTGGCGGTAGTTTTTGCACTAGAGAAATTTAGGTCCTACTTGTTGGGCACTAAAATCATTGTTTATACCGACCACGCTGCTCTTAAGTATTTAATGTCTAAAAAAGAGGCTAAACCGAGACTCATTCGGTGGATTCTCTTGTTGAGTGAGTTTGACATAGAGGTTAAGGACAAAAAGGGTGCTGAAAATCTAGTTGCCGACCATTTGAGTCGCCTTGTAATGGAGGAGGACAAACCTTATAAACAAGCCCCAATCCGGGGTGAGTTTCCCGATGAGGTTCTTTGGGCAGTGAATTCAGTGGCCCCTTGGTATGCGGACTTGGTCAATTTTCTTGTCTCGAATAAATTCCCTCCGGGGATGTCAAAATCGAAAAGAGACAAAGTCCGTAGTGATGCCAAATATTATGTGTGGGATGAGCCGAACTTGTGGAGGCATTGTGCCGACCAAGTCATTCGGAGGTGTATTCCCGACAGTGAGGTGTCCTCTATTCTCAAATTCTGTCATGAGTATGCGTGTGATGGTCATTTTGGTGCGAAAAAGACCGCTAGGAAAGTCTTGGATTGTGGCTTCTTTTGGCCAACTTTGTTCCGGGATGCGGTCACTTTTTGTCATTCGTGTGATAGGTGCCAAAGGGTTGGTAATATTGGGCACCGTGATGAAATTCCACAAACCCTCATTGTGAATTGTGAAATCTTTGATGTGTGGGGGATAGACTTTATGGGTCCGTTCCCTAATTCTTGTGGGTTTGTGTACATTTTGCTTGCGGTGGACTATGTGTCCAAATGGGTGGAAGCCATCCCTACCCACACCGATGATTCAAAAGTAGTGGTCAACTTCCTTAGAAGCAACATTCTGTGTCGGTTTGGGATGCCAAGGGCCATTATTAGTGATAGGGGGACTCATTTTTGCAATAAGACAGTCGAAGCTCTAGTCAAGAGATATCACATCACCCATAAGGTGTCGACTGCTTATCATCCCCAAAAAAATGGCCAAGCCGAGGTGTCCAATAGAGAGATAAAATCCATCCTTGAAAAAACTGTGAACCCAAATACTAAGGATTGGAGTCAAAGGCTTGATGATGTGTTGTGGGCCTACCGGACGGCATATAAGACACCGATTGGTATGTTACCATATCGATTGGTGTTTGGTAAACCTTGCCATTTACCGGTGGAGCTTGAACACAAAGCCTATTGGGCGGTCAAAAAGTTCAATTTGAACTTAGAGGGTTCCGGTGAGGAGCGAAAATTGCACTTGAGTGAGTTGGATGAGATTAGGAGAGATGCCTATGAGAATAACCTTCTTTACAAGGAGCGAGCGAAGATATGGCATGATAAGATGATAATTAGAAAGGACTTTAAGGTTGGTCAAAAGGTCCTTTTTAATTCCCATCTTCGTTTGTTTCCGGGCAAGTTAAGGTCTCTATGGACCGGCCCTTATGAGGTGAGGGAGGTATCCCCGCTTGGGACGGTGGTAATCTCTAGTCCTAATGAGGACAAAGGATTCAAAGTGAATGGTCAACGGTTGAAACCGTATTTTGAGAATGAAGTCGTGAATACCGCGGATTTGGAGGTGATTGATCTCCAAGACCCGGTATATGTTTGATAATTTTGGATCCGAGTCTTGTCAAAGACGTTAAACTTTGATGCATGCCGGGTGATTTCCCGGCATTTGGTCTAGCTAAAGACGTTAAAGAAGGGCGGCTAACCGGGAGGCAACCCGGGATTTATTTGCTTATTTTATTTGTTATTTGTGTAAATTATGCTTTTAATTTTTATGTTTTTATTCATGTCTAGAATTGGTGCTACTAAGGGTATATTTTTGTTTGTGTGGATGCAGGAAATCATGGCTTGGAGGGGTACACTTGGTCAAAGCGGAGCAGGCCTGAAAAAAAAAAAAAAAAAAAAAAAATCATCCAGTCCTTGTGCCACAAGTGCTCAATTCTTGTGTCACAAGGGCTGGCCAAAAAAAAAAAAAAGGGGAAATTTCATCCAGTTCTTGTGCCACAAGTACTCAATTCTTGTGGCACAAGAGCTGGCCACAATGAATGAAAAAAAAAAAAAACCTCACAGTCTTCTCTCTCTCTCTCTCACCCCGTTTCTTTCTCACTCTCTAAACCCTAATCAACCACTCTCTCTCTCTACTCACCTCCATTGAAGCCGGCATCTTCAAACCCGCCGGCACCCCAACCCCCATTCACGCCGGCGACCCCACCTCCCTCACGATCTCCCTCCCTCACGTTCCCCTCTCCCTCACAGTCCCTCTCTCTTCCCCCCTCCATTGTCGCCGCACCAACCGCCGGCACCCCCATCCATTAATTCCGGCGACCCCCCCCCCCTTACCTCACAGTCTCTCTCTCCTCTTCTTCCCCACCTCAAACCCGCCGGCACCCCAAACCCCCATTCATTCTGGCTAACTCTCTTCCCCCTCACAGTCTCTCTCTTCTTCTTCTTCACCACCAACCGCCATTAATTCCGGCGACTCCCCCTCACTCACAATCCCTCCCTCACGATTTCCCCTTTCATCATCTTCCTCCTCAACACCATAGACCACCAATTTCGAGTTTCATAGCAGAATTTCAAAACCCTAGAAATTCAATTTTGGGGTTTTTGGTTCATCCTTCTTGGAGCAATTTTGGAGAGACAAGGCAGCTTGTTGGGCAGAATTGGAGCGTTGTAAGGTAAAAATCTTCTCGATTTTACTTACAGTTTATTTTCTTGTTGGATGTTGAGGTGGCTCGGTTGTTGATCGGAAGCTTGATATCGTTTTTGCGATTGTGCTCTTGTTATTATTGTTGATTATTATTGTTATTGGTGAGTGAATGGTGAGCGATGATAGTGTGAATAAACTGTTATTGTGTTGAAATTGGTGGGTGGTGATTGTGTGGTTTCGGTGGACATTTGTGGGGAGTTGTTATTGTTTTTGGTGGGTTGTGTGGTTGGTAAATTGTTGGTGTTCTTTATCATTGTGAATTGCTCATTATGGTGGTGACGGGTAAATCAAGTGCGGGAGGTAAAAAGCGGGCTAGGGAAGAGGAGCCTTTGCCTACTCCTTCCGGGGAAGTTAATTCGCTTGAGGAGAATAATTATATGGGTTTGAAAACCTTGACGGCGGATCAAAAGGAGAAATGGAGAAAACTAGATAGACCGAGCCGAAAGATTTTAGTAACAAAATTTTTGGATGTAACTGCTCTTGAACACTTGGGTCTTGATGCTCCGGTACGTCAGTTGATGCAAATGAGTGGTATTGAGAATTTTTTAGGGAAGAGCGCACCGGTGTATAGGAGATTCACCTTAGAATTTCTGTCCACTTTTGAGCGGGTTGTAGTGAATGGGGAAAGGAGCGTTCGGTTTAATCTTAATGATAAAGTGAGGGAGTTGAGTTATAGGGATATCAGGAAGTCATTTGGGGTGCAAGAACCCAAAGGCGAGTTTCTTGAAAATGACGAATTGGTGGATAAGTTTTTCTTTGAGTTGACTGGGAAGCCGATGCACAAGCCCTTTCCACATCAAAGTACCTCACTCACCCTGCGTGGGCGTTATTCTTCAGGGGTCTATCTATGACTTTTCTGGGAAAGAAAGAGTTGACCAAACTGAATCGCTTTAATATTGCAATGATGAGAACGGTAATTCCTGAGGCCGCCTCCATTCCGGATTGGGTCTACAGTTTTCTTATAAGGTGTGACAAATTTGTATCTAAGCCAGGTGGTTGTATACCGGTGGGGGGTATGATTACTCTTTTGCTTGGGAAGTATGTGAAAACCCCCCCAGCTTCAGCAGAGTTTCTCGGGGCACCGGAATTCTATGATTTCTTTTTCCTGACTCGGTATGAGCGTTTCAAAACAATCATTCGAGATGATCAATCCTTGACATTTGAGTATGGGGACAATAACATTCCGATTCGGTGCCATAGGGGGGCAGTTTTTCCGAGCGGTGATAAACCGAAAGACTGGCGGATGGATGGAGTGAATGATTAGGATGGGCGGTATCCTGAGGATAAGGTCCTAAGAAAAAAAGGGGGACAGTTGGCAGTTACTGAGGTTAGAGTCCCGGAGCAGCAGGAGGGTGGTTATGAGGCGATTATGAGACTGTTGCAGGAGAGGCATGCACTTGAGGATAGGAGATGGGCTGAGTTCTCTGACCGGCTTGAGGTGTTGGAGGATCATGTGACCACTATCTTCGGACGACAGCGTCAGATGGAGCTGTGGATTCAGCAGCCAGAACCTCGGATCTATACGCCTCTTCCGGAACAGTTGCACATAATGATGGCTAATAGGAGAGCGGCTAGGATGAGGAGGCGCGAGTCCCGTGAAGCCCGTTCTTCAGGTGAGGCCTCCGGGTCTCAGCAGCAGCAGGAGTGATGGTACCTTTCTTCCTTTCCCTTACGTTTAAACTGTCCTATATTTTTATTGTTGCACACATTGAGGACACTGTGTAGTTTAAGCGTGGGGGACGGGTTTGTATGATGTAGAGTACGCATTTTATTTCATTTTCAAAAAAAAATAAAAATAGAGAGGCTAAGTGAAAACCCGAAAGGGCGCTTAGGCAAAAGGTGAGATTTTGAGTGAGGTTATCTTTTATTCACCGGTGATTGGCGACATAAGGGAGGTTCGGAGTCTCGGGTTAGGATATTTTGATGTTGGAGGTTCGGTTAGTGGGTAATAGGATAGAAATCCTCGTTTTGCTTTTGGAGTTATAAGGGGGAGTAGGTGCTAAATACGAGGTGAGTTTTACGCGGGACCACTACCCGGTTAAAAACTTATTTTTATGAGGGAGACTTGTAGTGTGAGACTAGCGTGGGGGAAGCTTAGGACACTTTTAGTTCCGCGTGGCTTTTATGAGTGGGCCTTAGTCCGGATACGTTTTTGATGCATATATGGAGTTGTATCGGGCTAAGGCCATGGATTTATATTTGTTTGTTCTTGGTGTTATATGGGGACAGAGTTTCTTATACTCCACGTTGTTTTTGTTTGTTGACTTTTGACTGAGGAGTCTTAGAGGAGATTAGGGGTCATTTTCTCCCATGCTACGCTGATTAGATCGGAGTTTAGAGTGGGGTTAGGATGTTACTCAGGGACGAGTAACGGTCTAAGCGTGGGGGAATTTGATGTGGCGGATTTTGTATACATTATTTACCTTATTCTCTCATATATTTTGGTTCATTTTGATGTACTTTAGACTAGATTTGATGTATTTGAGACATTATTTTATCATTTGAGCTTTATTGTAATCCGGGGTAGAATAGTCGTTATTATTTAATTATTTTCCCGGATGTAACTTTTGGTGAGCTTCAACGTCTGTCTCGATGGTCAAGTAGTCAAAGTCAAGTCAAAGTTAACTGGCGGAAGAGCACAGGGACCAAACTGCAAATACTGAAAGTTTGAGGACCAAACTGCAAGTGACTAAAACTCCAGGGACTGGATTGCAAATTTTTGAAAGTTGGCCTTCTAGTCGTACAATCATCAGAATCCGGATCTGGCAGGAGGGTGGCTTTTTTTTTTTTTTTTTTCTTTTTCTTTTATTTTATTATCTTATTTTTTTTTAATGGAAAAAAAGTCAATTATTAGTTTTAGAATTAGGATTAGGTTATGATTCATTCTTAGGACTCCCAGAAAAATACTACGTTCTTTTCTTTTTCTCTCTGAAGCTTTGTGTATCCATTAATGGAGAACTAAACTCCATTACTTTGGATTTGAGATCTTGATCCGGGTTTTTATTTCTATTGAGGTATTTTATTTTTTTTTATTAATTCTTGTTCATAATCTTGCTTGTACCGTTTTAGATTAATTTCTAGGGTTTGTAAATCTGGCCAATTTACTTGTCCTCTTTATTGATCTTTGCTAGATTACTCGTTCTGTGCCAGAATTAGGGTTTTCATTGTAGCATCTCCACGAAATGTGTATGTGCCATAGCAATTTGGGGAGTAGGCAAGATTAGACGATTATCTAAATTATTTTTAGAAAGCGTTCTTGATTTTAGTCTCTTAAAACTTCATCAATTAATCTTTAGACCTTTTCTGTGCTAGTTTAGGTTTAATTTTAATTAGGGTTTATAGTGAGTGTGTCACTGCTATAAACTATTCTGAAAGAAGAGACAGAGATTGAAATACATCTCGTAATCGAGTGAATAAAATTAACGGAGATCAGAATTATCAGTGATATTAGAATTAAAATCCGGTGACAGTATCAAATCTGAAGTGCTTTTTAATCATTGTTTTAATCACAATTAGTTTAATTTCACGTCTAGGATTTAATTATAATCAAATCAAACCCCCAATCTGGTCAAGTGACTATTCGCAAATAATCATCGTTCTTCGTGGATCGACCCTGACTTACCCTAATTACATTATTAGTGGCCGAGTTCAGGTCTAATTTAGTAGGTGTGCGACTAAGCCTACCATTAATTCATCATTTATGATGTTTGCAATCTCGGGGTACTCAGAAATATCGATTTTTCATTAGCAAAGAAAGGAAACACACGGTCGGCTATTGCCTCCATATCCTCTTGGGTGAGTGCATTAGAAACACTCTCGGACTCGAAAGTAAGTGTGAGCCGCTCTTCCTTTGTTGATGTGCGGGGTATGCAACCCATTTATCGGATCAAGAAATCCTCGGATACTATGGGCCCCTTCGTTGAATACCAGTTGTTGATTGGCTCGGAGCATGGCTGAATCCTTCTGATAGATGGACTCTCCATTACTGTGTTATCGGAGATGGCGTTGACTTGACAATCATCCATGATGGCAAATTCTTCGAACATGGAGGCTAGATCGGATAGTTCTTCCCCCACGGTAATCTCTACCTCGGATTCTATAGTCACTTTCTTGCCCCACCACTCTCGGGGTGACATTGGAGTAGGTTCCCTTTCTAGTGCCAGTATTTCACAGTCGGTGAAGATCTCGAGACCGGGCTTTCTGACGCCCTTGTCGTTAACCCACGGTTCTGGAAAGATCATGTACGGGACATCTTCCCCTTGGCGAACAAAATAATTGTTTAGTGTGTTGCGGTAAGGCCTCAAGTTGGGGATTTCATATCGTCGACCTTCTTTGCGAGCTTGAGTCCTTTGATTCTTGACTGCTTGCTCGTACTTCAAGTCATCCTTGGTAGGCTCGTATCCCAGACCAAACTTGTTCTTGACAAAAGGAACTTCCACGGGGCGTAATATCCCTTGTTGATGTTTCCCTAGGCCGAGACCGGGAAAGTGATTCATGTTCCTCATCATGCGGAGGACTTTAGGATTGCTGGGGACCCACTGTCTGTTTCCCCTTTCTTTGTCAATGGCGTTGACGCCGGAGAGAGTGGCATCTTCTATCCCGTGTTGGACTTGGTGAACGGGTTGTCCCCCATTTCTGTGGATGGTGACATTTTCAGCCATGATAGTGACTATCTCGTCCCCATTTCTGATTTTGACACACTGATGGAGAGTGGAAGGTACCGCATTGGAACTGTGGATCCAAGGTCGGCCCAAAAGTAGGTTGAATGAAGCAGGGACATCAAGTACTTGGAATGGGACGGACATGATCATCCTTCCAAATTCGATATCAACTTCTAACATTCCCATGACTGTACGGCAGTGTTGTCGTACCCTCTAATGACTTGTGCGGAGGGTTGTAAATCGGAGCTTTTGAGCCCCAGTATGCCTATGACTCGGCTAGGCATTAAGTTGAGTGTAGAGCCACCGTCTACTAGAACCCTTGAGATGGGTCTCCCCCTTGCCCTTACTTTGAGGTAGATGGCTTCATTGTGTTCGGACCCAAATGCGGGAGGTCCATGTCGGCGAAAGTGATGACATTGCCGAAGTGAATGTGACCTATCATTGCTGTGAGGTCCTCGGGAGTCGTGTCGGGAGACTGATGTGTTATCCAAGTTCTTGATGACGAGGTCTCGGTGTTTCTTTGATGATGCAATAAGGTCCCAGATGGCTTGCGTCTTCTTGAGTTGTGTTAACAAAGGATCTTCGGGTATGTCGCGTGTTTGCGATCTTTGAGAAGAGGTGCTGGTTGCTGCAGTATTGGGAGGGATTGCGCTCGTTGTTACTCGGCCGCTGCGAGTGAGCACGTTCACAGTCCTTGTAGCTTCTTCTTCCTATTCTCTAAGACTTCCCTCATAATCTCATCATAAGTCACAACATAACAAGAATTATCAAGTTTATTCATATCATCGGAGCCCTCATTCACAATTGGGATTGAATGAGTGGTTCCTTCAGACTCTCCTACCTCTATTACATTGACACCACCCTCATTAGGGATTATGAATTCCTTCTTGTCTATGAGGTCTTGGATGGTGTTGCGGATGGAGAAGCAATCCTCGGTGTGGTGGCCGGTGCATTGATGGTAGTCGCACCATTTGTGGTGAGCATGATTGGCACGGAGCTGTTGTGGTTGCTTGTACCCTTGAAGAGGAGTGATTTGCCCCTTGGCCTTTAGAGCTTCATAGGCCTCGGTGATGGTCATGCCGTTGAGAGGAGTGTAGACGCGGTCGTTTTGGAACCGCTTGCCTTGTGGTGGGGGAACCTTCTTGTGATTTCCCTTGTCAGTAGTAACGGCATTTACAGAAGCCTCTTTGTTTGAACTAGAGGCGGCCTTGTATCGGTAGGTAGGAGTGGCCTTTTTAATCTCCTTGAGCAAGTCATCCATGCGTACCCCCGCCTCATACATTTGGAGAAGTCGGAGTAGCAAGCCCCGCTTAGGTGGGTGCGGAGATCAATCTTGAGACATTTGAGAAAGATGTCCATTTGCTCTTTTGTGTTTGGCCTTTCAACAATTTCAGAGAGCTTGTCATTCCATCTCCTTGTGAAGTCAATGAAGGACTCGTTGTCTCTTTGAGTGGTATTCTCGAGCTCTTTCCTTGTGGGCCGGTGAGTGCTGTTGCCTTGATATTGATTCTTGAAGGCAAGCATAGCGGCATCCCAATCAAGACGAACAGTGAGCGGGAGAGTTGCATACCAATCCTTAGCCACCCACTCGAGGGTGAGAGGAAAGCATTGAGCCATAACTTTTGGGGAGACCTTCTTCGGAACCATAGCCCAAATGTAAGTCTCGATGTGGGCCATCGAGCATGAGTTTCCCTTAAACTTGCTAATGTCGGGCATCTTGAATTTGTCGGGCATCGAATTTCGTGCGGGAAGAGCGGCCATCGTGCTCATGAGGATGGATGACTGATAAAGGCTTGTGTTGGAGCCTTTTCCCATGTTGAGGCCGTCAAATTTTTGATCAATGTAGGCCATGATGGAATCGACCATTTTGGGGTCGTTGTTGTCGGTGCTTGGTCCCCCCACTTTTTTGGTGCGGGCACTGACATACGGGCTTTCAAACAAACCCTTGGTCCACTCGGATTCCTCGTTGTCATTAACCCCCTTGTTCTTGGAGAGTTTGAGGAGCTTGGCTTTTAGTTGGTCAACCTCGGCCTCGTGGGCCTCTCTTTGACTGTCGACATTAGCCTGCCACAAGGCTTCTTTGGTTTGAGCCTCTTGGTTAAGGGTGAAGACTTGTTGTTGGAGTGTTTGAACCATGGCAGAAAGTTGTTCGAGAGTCATGGCGTTGATGGTGTTGGAGTCGCCGGCCATTGATGATGTAGAAGGTGTTGGAGTGATCGGTTCACGGAAAAGCCTGTTGGATGAATCTCTGTAGATGCGGAGAGTACCAATCGGACCTATAATTGGAGAAGTAGCCCTTGTCAGTCTCGGTTCACACTTTCGGTCCATGAAGAGGTTGAGAACACACAGTTGGGCACACGACTCGAACCACATAAGAAAAAGACTCTTTTTTTTTTTTTATAAGTCGGAGGGAATGGATCCCTTTTGGGGTTTCTAAGAAGATAATGGAATCGTCACACTAGTAAATAGACCATCTCGCGGTCCCATATACTCATCGGATTCCATCACGTTTTTGAATCCTACATGTATCGGGATTAAACTAAATTAATGTAGTAAAGCATAGTGCGGGGACGGATTTTTATTTTCGTCCAAAATAACCACTTTTGGGGACGGATTTTTATTGCGTCCGTTTCAATAAGTTGGCATGTATGTTTTGAAGACATTAGTTTAGGAAAATCTCGGTACATGGAAACCGGCTTGAGTCACGGAGTGTTAGACCCTAACTAGAATTGTGTGGTTTGTGCTCAGCTTGAATATGAGGCTCAAAGTTCACCCCCGGCATGTAGTCATGAACTACGCCACGGGCTGAGGTTTACCGCTTCAAAAGAGCCAAGGTCGAGTGGAGCTTGAAACTTTCTAGGACGGGCCTCGACGGGTTTGGGGTTGGACTTGTGCGACTCGATAGTGAGCAGTTCATAGGAGTAATGCGCACGTAGTGTGAGGTCTATCACGTGACAAATTTTTTTTTTTTTTTTTTTTGAAAATAAAAGATAAGAGCACATAAACACATAAATTACAACTCCCGAATCACCCGTGTGACCGGTAAATAAAACATAAAAATAAATAGTCCAAGGGTTCAATTCTGTTCTGATGCAGGCAACTGTGCCCACACCCCACTGTTCTGTTCAGTCACTGAAACCTGTTCTTGCCCTGAAAATTGGCCCAGAAGCGCGCGCCTCGGGCTAGTATTGTGGGAAGCACGCGACTGGCGCATAGAAACTGGGAGGCGCCCGCTTCTGGTCTCACCTGTCAGATTATCAGAAACTTATGGACTCAGGGGATTGCCCTGGTCCTGATTGTGTGATGGAACCCCTGCAATGTTTGTTAGCACAGAATAGTAGAAAGAAATAGGAATAACACATGGAAGGTGGGCGATTCTTGATTTTGACGCGGGACGCGCGCGCTTTGGACCATGAAGGTCTGAGGCGTGCGCTTCCCATGTCAATTTCCAGAATGCCCAGAAAAGTGAATTATGAACAAAAACACAAGTTTAACCCTCAAGCCTCCCCAGCAGAGTCGCCACTGTAGATACCCCGGAGGGACCACGGCTTGGCTAGAGCGCGTGAATTACCCTAGGATGTCTAATTGATGTTTTAGAGTCGCCACCCACGTTTTTGAGGAACGTAAGAAAACCTAATTTTATGAGCCTAAGTTTGATTTACGAAAATAGAGATTCTTTGGGATGAGGGGTTCGGGGGTTAGGTTACGAAATGGGAAGTACTTAAACACCCATTTCGCCCGAGCAAAGTCGGTCTTCTTTGTTCATAACTCACTTTTTTAAGATAAATGTGTTCTTCCTATTAAAATGATGATGAAAAGGGGGTTTTAGAGTTTGAAATGTAGGGAGATGACTCCTAGGCCAATTCAATGTAATGAAAGGACCGTTGGTGTCATGTCCCAAATGGTTTTGGGTGATTACATATTTGATTGAAGAAGAAGAAGAAGAAGAAGAAGAAGAAGAAGAAGAAGAAGAAGAAGAAGAAGAAGAAGAAGAAGAAGAAGAAGAAGATAAGTGCTTAAGACATTTACCTATAGTATCCTTCGAAAAGAGAACCTCTTGTAAAGCCTTGAAGAAGAGGTTGAGTACTTTTGTTGAAGAAGTCCCAAAGGAAAAGTCTAGGCAAAGAGTGAGTGAAAAGTCTAAAGTGATGATTTTTTCAAGTCCTCCTCCAATGATGGATTGGATGGGTTTTTATAGTTGAAAAGAGACTGTTTTTGGAGCCAAACGGAATCTCCAAGAAATCTTCCCCAGGCAAAATCATGTATAATGAGCAAGGGAGAGATTCTTGGGCAGAATCTGTAACTGACACGCCCCAGAAGCGCGCGCATCCCACCTAGGCGGCGAAAGGCGCGCGCGTCTGGCCTCAAGGGGCGGAGGCGCGCGACTCTGAAAGGCAAAATCTGACAAAATGGACTAGAAAGTTAGAACTGTTATTCAGTTTAGTCCCTGGACTTAACGGAGCCCGTCTGGAACTTAACCAAAGTAACAGAAACTAACAGAAAACACTTAGAAGAGGGAGAAACACAAAACCAAGTGTGCAATCGGGGTGAGCGGTCCAAGGCGGGGTGTCTACACACCGTTGTATATACCTCAAGTTAACACAACATGTTGAAAATGTTGTAACGATCTCTAAACGTTGTAGTAAGATAAGACAACATTTCTTCCAAAAATGTTGTACTCTTGTCTTTACAACGTTTTTAGAAAACGTTGTAATATATATATATATAGTATATATTAAAAAAATAATTTTTTGTTTTACAACTCTTCACCCAAATTCAACTCTATCATACATGTTGTGACAACTCATATAAAAACACCAATTATATCAAATATAAACAATACGAACTTCATGCTTACATTACAAAGAACTCCACACCCATTTTATATTATAGAGAAACAATATTGTAACAATAAACTAACATCACAAAATAAATGTCTTATGTGCTAATAAGTTTGAACCAAATACAAATGCAACTATACACAAACAAACAATTGAGAGTTAGACTTCCACATCCAAATGGCAGCTACCATGGATGAACTTTACTTGAAGACCTAAAACCTGCAAATAAGCTCAATATGTGCCATATTGAGAAAATTATAAATGAAAATAGCAGAAATCAACCACTGTTCTATTCAAGTTATTTGTAAAAAAAAGTGAAAGCTATGGTGCGGAACATGGCTAGATCTTACAGTGCTCCTGTTGGTCTCAGAAGGGCAACAAGGGTATGAAAATTGCTAGAGGGGGGGGGTGAATAGCGATTTTAAAATTATTTTCAAACCCTTTTGCAAAGCAATGGCAAATGCGCACAGCTCTAATTTTGGCTAAGTATAGCGCGCAATGAGAGTGTGAAATGCACAGCGGAAATTTAAAGCAATCACTTATGCGCAGGGAGATGCGCAGAAGTGTAAAACACACGCGCTATGTTTTGGCTAAAGAGTGGCGCAAAATGGTACTTAGGCAGAAAGCAAACAAACACAATGCAAACGATGCAAAACAATCTACAAAGATCAAACAAAGCAATATATTAGAAAAGCTTGAAAGTAATATGCAAAGCAGAATATAAAGACAAGCTATTTGGAGAGGTTCGATCGGGAAAAGATCTACGTCCTCTACCAAGATGGTTAGTCTTGGATTTTCTAATGATATCTTATTATATGAGAGAGTTACAAGTTACAACAATGTAGAACAAACTAACTCAAAGATCTATAATCTATGAAGAACAAATCCTAGACTAAATCGGTGTATCTCAAGAAGTTAGATCGATATGATCAAAGCTTCAAGAGGTGTGTGTGTGACAGAAATCTTGGCTCTTTGAATCTAAGAGATGGAGAGCACAAGATATTCTGGGTGATACAAGGCTTATAGAATCTGGGCTTGGATTAAGTATGAAGGTATGAAGGTTGATCTTGGAATTCTGGAAATGAGCAAACAATCTTCAAATCTTCAGAGTTTCTCTTTAGAAGCAAAACTCAAGCAATTCACACACCACACCAGCAGCTTGGAAAATGAGGATGAGTATGCTATTTATAGCTGAGCTCCAAAAACTAGCCGTTGGGGAGCAGAGCAAGGACTATGTGTTGTCTCTTTGTGATTGGCGCGCAACTGTCCTTTATAGCCGTTGGAGATATCAAGTTGACAGCTTTCAAAAATCTTCAAGCGTGACAGGTGTCTTCAGATTTGAATTTCAAACAAGGGGAGCGTCTCCATCTTCGTGTGTGCTGAGTGTTCTTGTTTTGTCGTTTGTCCACATCAACAAATTTGGCTCATTCAAAAGCGTAGCTTGTTATGATGCTTTCCAAGCTTCTAAAAGGTGAGGTCAGGAAATGAGAGAATTGACTAAGGCAAGTATGCGCGCGCATGGAAGCCATGAGCATTGAGTGCGCATAAGATGTGCTGCGCATGAGAGTTATGCGCATCCTTTAGTCATTTGCACATGAGACCTCAAATCCAAAGTTAAGAGAACTGTTGAAGTGTTAAGGACCAGGACAGAAGGACCTGCGCATGGGAGTTATGCGCAAGAGATAGATGCGCAGATGATGATCTGCGCATGGTCTTCTTGCTTGCTCCTTGGTCTTCTTCAAATCTTGAAATTAAGCACAAGCGCTAACCACTAAGTCTATTCTAATAAGTGGACTTAGCTAAAAATTGAAGTTATAAAACTTCTTACATAAGATCCTAAAGTCCATAAAAAATAAGCATAGGTGATGGTATCAATCAATTCTAACATAATTTGGGAGGGTTAAGAAATAAGCATACCCAACAATCTCCCCCTAAATGATTGATGCCATTACCTACTATAACAAAGGCAATTCATTGTACTTGATAATAACATGTCCATAAAAAATGTGAATGGTAAATCATGCCTCAAGTCAATGCACACACTAGCCAATGTTATAGATTTCTAGTCTAACCAAAAGATATAACTTACAATATGGGAAAGACAGAAATATCATTCAGTGCATATAGATAATATGATTTTAGGATTGGTATGCGTTTAAACTGAATGTTTAAAACATCATGCACAGAAAATATGAGCAGTTAAGTATATGCGCATGAAGTTTGAAATAATGTGTTCATTGTTCCACAAACAAAAAGTTTGAATTGAACAAGGTTTTGGGAAAAGCAATGATGCATTAAGTTTAGAGTTCACCTTTGAGAGAGCTCTGCGCACTTCATCTTGTAGCTTCCCAAATTGCTTTGCGCAGAGCTTCAATTATTTGAAGCGGGAGCATCAAATCGGAACTTTTTGCCTTTGATAGATTACTCTCCCCCTTAATCTCTCCCCCTTAATGCCTTTGATCTCTCCCTATTTGCCTTTGTTAGATAACTCTCCCCCTTAATGGCACAATCAATGCCTTATAGCATACTGGCCTACGCATCGAGCCTAGCATCCTGCGCATCCAGTGGCTCTTGAATCTTTGTCTGCACAGTGACCACTTGAGGGATCTAAGGTAGCAGACACCGAAAGAATGATATACTGAGGTCCACGGGGTATGCGCGTGAGGTTCATGCGCAGCAATATAATGTGCAGAGTTTCTTTGAAAACTCATAAATATTTTGCCTTGTGCGCAACATCTTGTGCACTTCATATACGCAGGCGCATGAGGCATTTCCTATCTTAGAGAATTATCAAGTAAACACAAGATCATTAGTATTGAAAAATCATATGGACAATTAGCTAAGTTCAAGCATACCCATTTCTCCTCTCAAGAAGACAAATCTTTTTGTGTCAAGAGCCTTTGTGAGGATATCAACAATTTGATTATCTGTGCCCACGTGCTCTAAGTGTATATTTCCTTTTTCCACGTGGTCCTTGAGAAAATGATATTTGATGTCGATGTGCTTTGTTTTTGAATGCATGACAAGATTGTTGGAGACTACTATGGTGGACATATTGTCGCAGAAAATTGGACAATTTTCTTCATGAATTCCATAGTCCACTAATTGTTGCTTCATCCATAGGATTTGGCAGCAGCAGCTCCCAGCAGTAATGTATTCAGCTTCTGTAGTGGAGATAGACACAGCAGCTTGTTTCTTGCTTGCCCACGCAACAAGTCGATTTCTAAGGAAATAACAAGTGCCACTTGTGATCTTCCTGTCAATTGTGCATGCTGCGTAATCTGCATCTGAATAACCTAGCAAATCGAAATTCGAATATTTGGTGTACCAAAGTCCAAGGTTAATAGTTCCAGAAAGATAACGAATAATGCGTTTAACAGCAGTTAAGTACGCTTCTCTAGGGTCCGCTTGAAAGCGCGCACAGACACAAACACTAAACATAATATCTGGCCTACTTGCAGTAAGGTAGAGTAGAGAGCCAATCATACCTCGATATAAAGTTTGATCAAATTTCTTACCTTTCAAGTCTTTATCAAGTTTATTGCCCGTAGCCATTGGAGTGTCGTATGATTTAGCATTCTCAAGTCCAAATTTCTTGATTAAGTCCCTTGTGTACTTGGCTTGATTTATGAAGATGCCATCATTCAATTGCTTGATTTGAAGTCCGAGGAAGAATGTGAGTTCTCCCATCATACTCATCTCAAACTTTCTTTTCATGAGCTTCTCAAAGCGCTTACAAAGTAACTCATTAGTAGAACCAAATATAATATCATCGACATAAATTTGAACAAGTAAAGAATGATCATTATACTTAGCAATAAAAAGAGTTGTATCGATTTTACCGCGCTTGAAGCCTTTATCTAGTAGGAATTTGGATAGCGTATCGTACCATGCTCTTGGAGCTTGCTTAAGTCCATACAAAGCTTTCTGAAGCTTGAAGACGTGATTTGGAAATCTGCTATATTCAAATCCAGGAGGTTGAGCTACGTAGACCGTCTCTTGGAGTTCACCATTGAGAAATGCGCTCTTCACATCCATTTGATAAAGCTTGAATTTCTTGTGAGAGGCATAAGCTAAGAAAATTCTGATAGCTTCTAGTCTTGCTACAGGCGCAAACGTTTCATCGTAATTGATTCCTTCCTCTTGCCTATAGCCTTGCGCAACCAACCTTGCTTTGTTTCTTGTGATGCTTCCATTCTCATCCATCTTGTTTCTGAATACTCATTTTGTACCAATAACTCCTTGGTCATGAGGTCTGGGAACTAAGGTCCAAACTTTGCAGCGCTCAAATTGGTTAAACTCTTCTTGCATAGCAGTAACCCAGCTTGAATCTTGGAGCGCTTCATCAATCTTCTTTGGTTCGATTTGAGAGATAAAAGAATGATATTCATCATCAAAGTTTGATGCTCTCCTAGTACGAACCCCTACATTGAGATCACCAATGATATTTGAAGTTGGATGATCTCTAACTTCACGAACCTCAGGAGGTAAGTTAGGTTGAGTGGTAGGAATACGAAGATCTTCAATGGGTACTTCATTTGCTCCAGTATCGAGATCATCAAAAGTGATTTGCTGAAGTGGAGAAACATCATGCGCAGGAGGAGGTGTTTGCGCATCAGGAGTGATCACTTCTGGCGCAGCATCAGGTGTATGCGCATGAGATGGACTTGTTTGATTCTGATTTTGATCAATTTGATTATTATTCTGCGCAGGAACAGTTTGAGGCTGCGTACCTGTCTCAACATTCTCAGCAGAATCATCAGAATCATTTGGAGCCAAATGTGGCTCAAGGAGAGAATGTTCATCAAAAGTAACATGTACGGATTCAACAATTACTAGAGTAGTTCTATTAAAAACATGAAAAGCTTTAGAATGTTTGGCATACCCAACAAAAATACCTTCATCTGCTTTGCCGTCGAATTTACCTCTATAATCTTTGCCATTGTAGAGAATATAGCATTTGCAGCCAAAAATCTTGAAGAAAGCAATGTTGGGCGCTCTTCCTCTCCATAGCTCATATGGAGTCTTGTTGTAGGCTTTGTTGATGAGGGATCTATTCTGAGTAAAGCAAGAAGTGTTGACAGCTTCTCCCCAAAAATACTTTGGAAGCTTAGCTTCAGCTATCATTGTTTTTCCAGCCTCAATCAACGTGCGATTCTTTCTTTCCACAACACCATTTTGTTGAGGAACTCCAGCAGCAGAAAAATTGTGATCAATTCCATGGTCATCGCAGTATTGCGCAACACCGTTATTTTTTAATTCAGTTCCATTGTCTGATCTAACGCTTACGATGTCGTCTTCCTTTTGAGTTTGGAGCTTTCGAAATAGTGCAGTCAAGATATCATAGCAGTCTTCTTTGGATGTCATCATTTCAACCCATGTGTATCTTGAGTAGTCATCCACCACGACTAAGGTATATTTGTTTCCTCCAATGCTTGCGGTGGTGACAGGTCCAAACAAATCCATGTGAAGCAGTTGTAAACATTTGGTCGTTGAGGAAGCAATCTTGCTGGAGAAAGACTGCTTAGGTTGTTTACCAAGTTGGCATGCTGCGCATTTTCTATCATGATGGTCAGCTACTTTGGGAAGTCCTTTGACAAGATTTTCCCTTCCTAGCTTAGCCAAATACTTGAAGTTCAAATGACTTAAGCGCTTATGCCATAGCCAGCTGCTTTCACTTACATTCTTTGCTACAAAACAGAGATAGAATTTATAGCAGTAAGATCAATAATGTAAACATTAGTCTTACGAGTCCCTGTGAGAAAAGTGAGTCCGAATATGCCATCTTTGATGTAGCAGTGTGTAGCAGTGAAATGGCATTCTAAACCCTTATCGCATAATTGAGATATGGAAAGCAGGTTGTGCTTAAGTCCTTCTACGAGCGCAACTTTCTCAATGCACACTTTATCTTTTCTGATTCTTCCATATCCAACTATGTGCCCTTTGTTGTTGTCTCCAAAAGTTACAGAGGGACCTCTTCCTTCATGCACATCTTCAAGAGCGGTAGCATCTCCAGTCATGTGTCTAGAACATCCACTGTCGAGGTACCATATATGCGCTTTAGCTTGTGAAGAGTGCGCAGTGAAGCATGAGACCTGAAAAATAGACATTAAGAACGCAGGTACCCTTTATTCTTGGGTCCTAGAGTTAGCATCTTTTGACAACCCACTCCTGTCTGACCTTAGGATTTTTACGTCCCTTGGCATTAGGAGTAAATCGCAAAAGGCATTCTGCAGCCTTGTGACCTAAACCATCACACACAACACAATGATGAAAGCCACTTATAGATTGGGTTTTTACAAACTCTCTACTTTTCTTTGGCGCAACATTCTTAACTGGAGCAGATGGACTAGCTTTGACAAACACCATCTTTTGAAGTTTTGGTGCGCTTTTCTTAAGTATGCGCATCTGGCGTTGAGGCGCATAGCTTTCATGCGCATGACCCTTATGCGCAAATTTGACATTCGAAGGATAAGCGTAACAAATATCAAAAGGTGCATTGTCAAGCGCAGATTCAACTTTAGCCTTACCCTTGGCTTTTCCAGTTTGCTTCTTTGGGTAGACATAATGGAAATTTTGTCTCTGTACTTTCTCATGTCCTTTACCCATTGAAGCAGAATGCTTTGCTTTAGGAATTTCAATAGTTTGATGTGGTGTAAATTCCCTTTCATTTTCAGAGCAAACTGCGCATTTATAGTTGTCACTAGTTGAGAACCCCAAGCCTTCCTTATCTCCACTGGCTTTTTGGGATTCTAGAATTTGATCCATAGTGACACGAGATTTGGTCCACTCATCAGTGATCTTTGTGAGATCAGCTACTTGAGCAGCCAATTCTTCGTTTCTTACTTTAAATAGCGCATTTTGATCTGTAAGAAAACGGTTCTTTTCAGTAAGAGGAGTCATGCTCTTAATCTGCTCCTTAAGGAGGGTGATCTCAGATTTTAAAAGAGTTTTCTCTGTCTTAAGCTGTGAAATTTCTCCAATTGATAAGTCCAATGTTTCTTTTATATAATTAAATCTTTTGATTACCTTTTCAGCTTGCTGAAAAATAGACTCGCGCTCAGCAGCAGAGTCATCCTTTTCTATTACAATTTCAGCAGGAATTTCAAGAGATTCTTTGGTGTTGGCGCAGCTACCAATTTCTTCGTTAGGTCTGCTCTGGCAAATAAGTACTTGCCATTCTGTCTGGTTGGAGTTAGATGTCCCATTTCCACCAGTTCTGTGATGGTGGGTCCTTTCTTCTGAATAGTACTTGGCGAAGCCTTTGTGTCCATATCGGGATCATTGTCTGAATTGCTATCAGCATCGGCATTGGCCACTAAGCAGAGCAATCCATCCTCAGAGTTATCATCACTGTCTTCAGTGTCAGTCTCTATCCAAGTCTTCAGTTCCTTTTCTGCGCAGTCTTCTTCAGCAATCATTCTGCGCTGCTTTGATGATCTCTACGCAGTATTCTTCTTCATGTACTCAAATCTTGAAGTAGGTCATTTTGATGCAAAATGACCAGGCTTTCTACAGTTGTAGCAAACCAAGTCATCATCTTTATTTGAGTCTCTTTCACGAGAGAACTTTGCAGGAGTAATACTTGAAGATCCAGGTTTTGAGAATTTCCTGAATTTTTGGAATCGCTTAACAAACATAGCGAAATCATCATCATCCATTTCAAGCAGAGAAGAAGTGGAGACTTTGTCTGAGGTTTAAGCAGGCGCAGGTTCTCTTTGAGCAATCATTGAAATTGCTTTTCCTTTTCCTTTTCCTTCAGTTTCATCAATTCGATCAAGCTTAAGCTCATACACTTTTAAGTTGGCGTATAAGCTGCGCAGAGGCCAAGTATCTAGAAATCCAGAATCTTCCAGATGACTTGCCTTGTGAACATATCTGGAACCTAGCGCATCTAAGAATTGAGAGTTGACTTCTTTATTGGTGAAAGTAGTTCCAAGAGATTTACAAGCATTTACAACAACACAGAAGCGATCATAAGTTTGTTTCAAGGTTTCACCATCCTTTCTCATGAAGCAGTTGAACTTTCTTTACACTACAAATCTTTTGTTTTCCTTGCTTACTTTGTCTCCATTCACATATCCTTCAATAGCATCTCAGAGTTCCTTAGCAGTTCCACCGCTTACAAGTTGATTGTGCGTGGAGAGGTCTAGAGTGCTGAGAATGATGTTTCTTGCTCTTCCATCATAGCCAACCCATTTCTTTTCTTCATCGGTCCATTCCTCCTTTTTCTTCTTGATGGTAGGGTTTTCCTTATTTGTAGCAGCATCAGGATTAGCCTTCATTGGGATGTAGGGTCCTTCAAGAACGATGTCGTGGAGGATCTCGTCGATAGAAGAAAAATGAGTGAGCATGCAGTGCTTCCAGATTTCGAAGTGATCTTCCAAAAATGTTGTACTCTTGTCTTTACAACGTTTTTAGAAAACGTTGTAATATATATATATATATAGTATATATTAAAAAATTACTTTTTTGTTTTACAACTCTTCACCCAAATTCAACTCTATCATACATGTTGTGACAACTCATATAAAAACATCAATTACATCAAATATAAATAATACGAACTTCATGCTTACATTACAAAGAACTCCACACCCATTTTATATTATAGAGAAACAATATTGTAACAATAAACTAACATCACAAAATAAATGTCTTATGTGCTAATAAGTTTGAACCAAATACAAATGCAACTATACACAAACAAACAATTGAGAGTTAGACTTCCACATCCAAATGGCAGCTACCATGGATGAACTTTACTTGAAGACCTAAAACCTGCAAATAAGCTCAATATGTGCCCTATTGAGAAAATTATAAATGAAAATAGCAGAAATCAACCACTGTTCTATTCAAGTTATTTGTAAACAAAGTGAAAGCTATGGTGCGGCACATGGCTAGATCTTACAGTGCTCATGTTGGTCCCAGAAGGGCAACAAGGGTATGAAAATTGCTAGAGGGGGGGTGAATAGCGATTTTAAAATTATTTTCAAACCCTTTTGCAAAGCAATGGCAAATGCGCACAGCTCTAATTTTGGCTAAGTATAGCGCGCAATGAGAGTGTGAAATGCACAGCGGAAATTTAAAGCAATCACTTATGCGCAGGGAGATGCGCAGAAGTGTAAACCACACGCGCTATGTTTTGGCTAAAGAGTGGCGCAAAATGGTACTTAGGCAAAAAGCAAACAAACACAATGAAAACGATGCAAAACAATCTACAAAGATCAAACAAAGCAATATATTAGAAAAGCTTGAAAGTAATATGCAAAGCAGAATATAAAGACAAGCTATTTGGAGAGGTTCGATCGGGAAAAGATCTACGTCCTCTACCAAGATGGTTAGTCTTGGATTTTCTAATGAGTATCTTATTACATGAGAGAGTTACAAGTTACAACAATGTAGAACAAACTAACTCAAAGATCTATAATTTATGAAGAACAAATCCTAGACTAAACCGGTGTATCTCAAGAAGTTAGATCGATATGATCAAAGCTTCAAGAGGTGTGTGTGTGACAGAAATCTGGGCTCTTTGAATCTAAGAGATGGAGAGCACAAGATATTCTGGGTGATACAAGGCTTATAGAATCTGGGCTTGGATTAAGTATGAAGGTATGAAGGTTGATCTTGGAATTCTGGAAATGAGCAAACAATCTTCAAATCTTCAGAGTTTCTCTTTAGAAGCAAAACTCAAGCAATTCACACACCATACCAGCATCTTGGAAAATGAGGATGAGCATGCTATTTATAGCTGAGCTCCAAAAACTAGCCGTTGGGGACCAGAGCAAGGACTATCTACTGTCGCTTTGTGATTGGCGCGCAGCTGTCCTTTATAGCCGTTGGAGATATCAAGTTGACAGCTTTCAAAAATCTTCAAGAGTGACAGCTGTCTTCAGATTTGAATTTCAAACAAGGGGAGCGTCTCCATCTTCGTGTGTGCTGAGTGTTCTTGTTTTGTCGTTTGTCCACATCAACAAATTTGGCTCATTCAAAAGCGTAGCTTGTTATGACGCTTTCCAAGCTTCTAAAAGGTGAGGCAGGAAATGAGAGAATTGACTAAGGCAAGTATGCGCGCGCATGGAAGCCATGAGCATTGAGTGCGCATAAGATGTGCTGCGCATGAGAGTCATGCGCATCCTTTAGTCATTTGCACATGAGACCTCAAATCCAAAGTTAAGAGAACTGTTGAAGTATTAAGGACCAGGACAGAAGGACCTGCGCATGGGAGTTATGCGCAAGAGATGGATGCGCAGATGATGATCTGCGCATGGTCTTCTTGCTTGCTCCTTGGTCTTCTTCAAATCTTGAAATTAAGCACAAGCGCTAACCACTAAGCCTATTCTAATAAGTGGACTTAGCTAAAAATTGAAGTTATAAAACTTCTTACATAAGATCCTAAAGTCCATAAAAAATAAGCATAGGTGATGGTATCAATCAATTCTAACATAATTTGGGAGGATTAAGAAATAAGCATACCCAACAGCTCCGCGACAACTTTTTGGCACAGAGTTTTCAAAAAACTTAATCACTTAAGAAATATCAATTTGTAATACTACATTACCACGTTTTCTAAACTTAGTAACAAACTCTACTACAACGTTTATTTAGAGAAACTCTGTCATTTATCACAACGTTTATTTTAATACGTTGTTGTTTCTTCTTTACCACAACGTTTATTCTATAAATGTTGTTAAGCCCTTAAGACAATATTTATTAAAAAAAAAGCGTTGTAAGCATGAATGACAACGCTTCAACCAAATGTTGTAAATACCCCTTTTTCGTGTAGTGGATTGTTTTGGCCAATTTTTGACAATCGGACAAATAAAAAAGAAGTAGGGTACAAATGGAATATAGATTTCAGAATTCAAGATGTAGGTCAGAGTTCAAGATGTTAACGCAGGATGTAACGAGGAAAGCCTTTGAGCAACTACTCTCCGGCATAAAACCTCGGGAGGTTTTGGAAACCTACCTCTGTACCAAACAATTTTATTAATATCAGAGTGTGAGTACAAGAGAGAGTATTGAGAGAGAAAGAGAGTTACAGTAGGGAGTGAGTGAAAAGTGTGTGTGTTTACATAGAATGTGTTAACTATTTATACTAAAAGAATAATGTAAACTATCCATCAATGCCTAAGATCTCGGAGAGTTTGTTGCAGATGATAATCTTTAGTCTTTGACTTGGTCCATGAGTAGATGTGCTAATCATTTATCCCATGTGTGAATTAATAACAACCCTATAAAGTAGGAACAATAAAACTGCCACTCAATGTCAGGTCGTCAGGTTGTCAACTCAGGATGTCACGTCAGGATGTAAAATCAACATGTAAAGTCAACATGTCAACATGTTGAGTCAACATGTAGATTCAAGATGTAAGATGTAACTTCAGGATGTCAACATGTATAGTCAAGATGTAAGATGTAACTTCAGGATGTCAACATGTAGACTCAAGTCGTTATTTCCAGGATGTAGATATAGTGCTGTGAGATTTTTCACCCCAAACAATTGCCCCCAAATTTTTTGAATTGAGTGAACATAGAAATTCAAGAAATTTCTATAACAGTTGATGTATGTGATAAAAGCTCCAAGATGCAATTGATCCTGCAAAAAACAAAGAAAAAGACGAAGAATAGGATATTTTGGTGATTGTCTTAAAGACAATTTTTATTTGTTTGCAACATGTCTGTTTGGACATGTTAGGTTGCAATTTTGTTTGAACCATGTCTTGTGATAGCATAGTTAAAACTTATGAATGTTTCCTGTTTTAGGATCAGTGTGTTTGATCCTTTTTGGTATTTTGATAATAGATTGGTCGTACGGTTAGGATTCTAAGGGTAACATGTTGATGTTTACAACTTAGAATAATTTTGGAACAATTGAATAGTAGCGATGTAAGGAATGGTTGGTAACATGTTGATGTTACAAGTTGGGAATCATTATGAAAAGATGTTTATCTTTTAAACCCTGTGTTCGTTTGGTAACATGTAAATGCTACAACCATTGATTTCAACTTGAGTTCATAATTTTAGCCAAGTGCAAGAAGGTAATCAATATGTTCATGACACATTGGCCCACCTACAACTTAACTAAAACATGAAAATCGTGCGTACGGGAGAAGGTGTAGAAACTTTAAACACATAAGAAAGGTGTAAAACCTTTAAACCTTTGAAAGGTGTAAAACCTTTAAACCTTTGAAAGGTGTAAAACCTTATACCTTGGATGGAATTGTACTTTGATTTTTCCTGTTGGACATGAATTCTGACTCATGTGAACATCTTTGAATACTTGGATCAGCATGTAACACCTCTGATCAACATGTAACATCTGGAAAACTTGGATCAACATGTAAACATCTTGACCTGAATAGGGACTTTGAGTTTCCTCGCAAAGCAGAAACATGCCCCTCCGATGCTTAAGTCAGTCGATGTTTGATGAAGATAAATCAAATTGAAACAACATAATTGAAATAAAGCAATATAAATGCATACCTGATTTTCTGAATTAAGTTGACAATCTATAACTTACATGAAGTACAGCTTGAGATGCGCTGCATTCTAACTTTTAGGAATTCTGGTACCATCTATAGTTGACATCCAGCATGCCCCCTTTCCAACCTATTGATTAGTAATCTGCATGAGCCTATCTTCTTCCAACCTGATGAATCTAGATGCTCTGGTTCTGATTTCATCCAGCCTCTTGCATGGTGTCATGACTAAGTCATCATAATAAGGAGAGTCCTTCTTGAGCCCCATCCTGAAGGCTTCAATTGCAGTTACAGTGTCCAGGTTGGAGATGTTCACCGCCTCCCTATTGAACCTGCTCAGGTAGTCTTCAAGTAGCTCATCAGGTTGCTGGACCACCCTGTAAAGATCACTTGTCAGTTTCTCGAACACCCTGTTACATGAAAACTGATTAGTGAACATGTTAATAAGTTGAGCATATGATCCGATAGAACCCAAAGGCTGGTTGATTAGCCATCTCAAAGCTGTCCCTGTAAGAGTTGAACCAAAACCCCAGCAAAAGCATGCTTCCTTGAACTGGGGTGGAATGTGGACTACATCCATCTTCTCCTGATATAATGCAACATGTTCCGCTGGATCAGTTGTCCCATCATACTGTTTCATGTGGGGTGGACTGAACTTCTTTGGTATCACCACGTTGGCTATGGCTGGAGCGAAGCGAGATTCATTGTAACATGTTGGAGATGCCTGGTTGTATGGCATAGTCATCCCTGGTACACTCATGACTAATTCTTTCAACTCCTGCATTTGACGGCTAAGCAAGCTACATGCATCATTGTTAGCAGTAGCAAACTGACAATTATTAAGATAATTAAAATCAAACTGAGGGTTAAGACTCCCTGCTGCCACCGTAGTTGGCGTAACAAATATTGTTGAAGTTGGAGTAACAGTTTCAGGATGGATGATCGTGCTATTGGTGGTCAGGTTGGCAGCTGGTGTGAATCCACCAAATCCAGATGATCCTGCAGCATCACTTCCAAAAGCAAGCCTTCTAGGTTGGTATGGAGAGAATGGGTCAGAGGGCACATTTGGAGCAACAGATTGGAAGATGCTAGGGAAGCTGGTTTGCTGTGCCGCCGATGTTCCACCTTGCAGAGTAGTCACCTCACGCTGCAACCTGGAGACTTGATTCATCAGCATGGTAGAAGTATCATTCTGCAGTTGAATCTGATTCCTCACGTCACGCATCATGGCAGTCAAGTTGGAGGCGATATCCAAAGGGATTTCAGGTGCCCCCATTGCTGATCTGCCCCCACTTGCAACTGAAATTCCAGATGTAATCTGATCGGTTGTTGGATTGCTCATCTTGAACCTCTTAACAATCTAAAAGACCAAATTTCCTACGGACGGCGCCAAATTGTTTTGGCCAATTTTTGACAATCGGACAAATAAAAAAGAAGTAGGGTACAAATGGAATATAGATTTCAGAATTCAAGATGTAGGTCAGAGTTCAAGATGTTAACGCAGGATGTAACGAGGAAAGCCTTTGAGCAACTACTCTCCGGCATAAAACCTCGGGAGGTTTTGGAAACCTACCTCTGTACCAAACAATTTTATTAATATCAGAGTGTGAGTACAAGAGAGAGTATTGAGAGAGAAAGAGAGTTACAGTAGGGAGTGAGTGAGTGAAAAGTGTGTGTGTTTACATAGAATGTGTTAACTATTTATACTAAAAGAATAATGTAAACTATCCATCAATGCCTAAGATCTCGGAGAGTTTGTTGCAGATGATAATCTTTAGTCTTTGACTTGGTCCATGAGTAGATGTGCTAATCATTTATCCCATGTGTGAATTAATAACAACCCTATAAAGTAGGAACAATAAAACTGCCACTCAAGATGTCAGGTCGTCAGGTTGTCAACTCAAGATGTCACGTCAGGATGTAAAATCAACATGTAAAGTCAACATGTCAACATGTTGAGTCAACATGTAGATTCAAGATGTAAGATGTAACTTCAGGATGTCAACATGTAGAGTCAAGATGTAAGATGTAACTTCAGGATGTCAACATGTAGACTCAAGTCGTTATTTCCAGGATATAGATATAGTGCTGTGAGATTTTTCACCCCAAACATGGATATCACTCAAAATTGTTGGGTTTTCCTTCTTTTTTAGCAAGATATAATGCCCTCTAATAAAAATTTACGGTAATTATTTTATGTCTTTCCTTCTGTATCTTTAATTAATAATATCAACAAGCTTTATAAGTACATACTATCCTCTTAATGAAATCACTGCAGTATATAAATACTTCCTCCTCGATTCCAAAATATCTGTCCCATTTCACAATTCAAGTTTTTTACGGACTATGTTTTACTTACTTATACCTCATTGAAATTACTATATAAATGTTACTATTTTAAGAAATGTGACATTTTTCTTAGGACATAACTACATTTTGACCAAAATTTTGTAAAATGTTTGATGAGTGTAATAAAAATCTAAAAATTGTTATTTATAGTATTTTTTTAATTGTGAATCAGTAACAATTTTTAGATTTTCATTAAAATCATCAATTTTTTTAATGAAGTTTTGATCAAAATGTAATTAAGCTGACTATTTTGATCAAAATAATGCAAGTTGTTATGGGAGGGAGGGAGGGAGTAATATTTTTTTTTGTAATTGAGGATAAAGTTGTCCAAAATAAATTTTCACTGTTTGCCATTTATGAAATAAAGTAAACTAAAACTTTAAATTCAAAAGTAGCAGAAATAAAAGCTTGAACTTTAAAGTGTGACAGGGGAGTACGTGAAATATATCGTCAACAAATTACAATCTCCATCAAAATCTGCAACCAATATTAAACTCCCCAATCCTTTACTTGAAGTTAAAAAAAAAAAAAAAAAAAAAAAAAAAAAAAAACACGTGCTTGATATTAAAGCATCCACTTATTATGAAACAAGAAAAAAAAATCGTAAGTTAAATATTTTGTTCCCTCGCTTTCTCTTTTGTTGAACTGGAAAAATGAAATCAAAGGTTCCTCAAAAAATCTTAATCAGACATAAGGATGGAGCGAACCCACATCTATCGCCTGAGAGTATGGAGGATGTACTCGGCATAAAGATCCCTGTAGGTAAATAGATCATTTCTATGTAAGTCCTAAATTAAAAAAATAATGTTAGCTATGATTTTGTAAATTGCAGAGACTTACATTGAGTACTGAATGGCATCTGTAGCAGTTTGTGGAGGTAAAAAATCATTGACTACTACCTCTTTATTTTCGTTCTTCTTGTCTGCTCATGTTGTCAAGAGAAACAAACAACACACGTAGAATTCAATGTTGTGTGCTAGTTAAATTTGAAAAGCAAGCAAGCTACATACTAGTAGTATTTATTAGGATTAGGATTAGGATACAGTCTTCAAAGAAACGTCTGATCTCAGCAAGACGGTGAGGTGAGAGCTGTTTAATATCAGTGTAGTGCCTGTACTCAGGATCATCAGCGCAGACTGCAATGATCTTGTCGTCTTTCTCTCCCTGTAACATGCAATCTCATTCAATATGATTTTACTTTGTGTCTCGACCACAAAATAACTTACTACTGGTAAGATTATATTAGAGGCACTAGCTATAGCTACCTGATCAATCATGGGCATAAGACCGATTGCCCTGGCTCTTAGAAAGCATCCAGGAAGGACTGGCTCCTGCAGGCATAACATTATACTATACTGTATTCATGTTCCTTTTAAAAATCAAACATGAAGCTAGGTAGAATATCTAGTGGCATGACATTCATTAAGAATATCACCTGCATGAGGATTAAGACATCCAGAGGGTCGTTGTCTTCGCAAAGGGTACGAGGCATGAATCCGTAGTTATGGGGATAAACCACGGATGAGTACAGAACTCGATCAACCTAGATATTTTTATTGAAATGCATATCCATCAGAAAATGAGAGGCTTACGACTAATATGCATAACTATGTAAGCATCTCAATTAGGAAATTAACTCAAACCTTAATAAGTCCAGTCTTTTTGTCAAGTTCATATTTGACCTTACTTCCTTTCGTTATTTCGACTACCTGCATAGACACCAACAACCAAACCAAATGCACAAGTGATGAAAATGAATGCACATTAAAAAAAACAAATTTATTAATACACCCTCCGTCCCAAAATGATCTTCCCATTTGACTATTCTAACTTTTTAAGGATATGAACACTTGCTTCACTAGCAATGTTTTGTTTATGCACTTTTAAGCTCAAATTGTAAAAATAAGAAGAACGTCTTGGGATAATGGGAAATGGGAAGATCATTTTGGGAGTACATAAGTTATTCAGGGATCGAATTGGTTAAGTGAAAACGAAAGACTCACACAGTTGACAATGAAGGGTGCTTCAGGTCCTGAAATATAGAAAAGTTAATGTAAATATGTTTTCTTGGGTGGGTTGATTATGTAGGGAGGGAGAGGGGTACGTTACCTATCTCAAGATCATGCCAGGGATGTGCAGCAACTGATCTTTTAGACAAACTCGATAGGATCCTTTCATTGAGACGGGGAGCTTGGCGTGGAGTTTGATTATCTTGGGCTTCAGCAGCATCACTCATATTGTCCTGCATGTTACATAAGAAAACAAGATATACCACATTTAAAACTAAAACGGTATATAGATACTACTGTATTACATTCATGCCAGTGGAGGCCTGAATATGATGATCCACATAATAGTTTGGTACAAAACTAGCTAGAGCAGATTCGGAGTAAAGGAACTATAAGCATCGGAAAATCACCAATTATTGCTAAATTGTTGAGCATAAAAAAAAAAAAAACAACTTACAGTAGTTATGTAAACAAGGAAATGGTAAGGGAAATTGCAAGGAGAAAAAGGTGCATGTACGGTTTATTGGTTATGAAATGAGTAGTTGCATCTAGTATATATAATGGCAGAGAGAGAGAGAGAGAGAGAGAGAGAGAGAGAGAGAGAGAGAGAGAGAGAGATTGTGTTGGTTGAATTTTACCAAACATGTGGCTGCAAAAACGAGGAAATAGCTTTGTTAAGATCCACTTGTAATGCTGATTGCACAAGACTCTCAAACTTGTGTGCGTTTGTTTTTCTCTCCCTCCCTAGCTTTCAGTTTTTAAAGGAAATCCTCAAAGTATAATACAAATTTAAGGTGTAAAATCACCCACATATTCAATTTAGTATACTCATTTACTACAAGTAAGACGAATGTAACCAGTGGCGGATCTTGATTTTCCGTCCAGCGGGTGCACAAATTACACTAAAAATTCAAATTATAATTGTCATTTACTCTATTACATGTTATAATATAAAAAACTTTAAATAATACTCCCTCAGTCCTAAAATGAATGTCCGAAAAACTTTCAAATTTGCTCTTTATTTTGTATTAAAATATAATTATCTGGTGTTTTAATAAATAAAAATATGGTGAACACTAAAGAAAGAGAAATCAAAATATCATTTAAATATAATTCATAACAACCAATAATTATCCTAATCAAAATCAAAAGAAAATTGAACTAGCAGCTCAAATTGGAAGGGCATAAAAGCCAAATTGGAGAGGAAGCATGTAATAATTGAAATACTAAAAATGCCTTTGCTAGGATTCAAACACTAGTTTTCTAGTAGAAGAATGCTAGACTCTATCCATCTATACTACAAAGCAATTTGTTTTGGGATTGCACAGTTATATATATATCATACATATAATATTTTTTCCTTCTTAAATACGAAAATTGACCGGGTGCACTTGCACCCCCTTCTTACACTGAAGATCCGCCCCTGAATGTAACCGTTAAGTGACATATTATGATACAACAAACTTAAAAAAGACAATTACAACAAGAGGCTTTGACCAATAAGTCCCTAGGCCAAATAAAAATTACCAATAAGGCCTGACATTTTGAAAACCTACCAAAAAGTCTTTGGCCCTTTTCTTGGACCAAAATACCCTTCGCTCCCACCCAGCCCCAACGTCTGTGATGATTGGCATATAGGGAAAGGCAGCTGGCGGTCTTGAGGAGGTGGGCATGGGCTTGTTGTGGGTGGAGTAAGGAGCTAAAATTAGGAACATACTCCTACTGTTTCTCTATTTCTCTCTTCCTGTTTGTCTCTCTTTCTTTCTTTCTTTTTTTTTCCACCTAAAATTTTAAAATGACATATCTAAAAATCTATAAACTGAAAAAATGATCTGAAACCATTGTTTTAATCGTGTCGATAATACGAATCAAACAAGTACACTCAACACATAATTCAAATTTTATAAATAAAAAAAAAAATCATTTTTCACTTATAAAAATTTGAAAAAAAATCATTTTTAATTTCACAATCTTAAAAAATAAAATTTCCACTTTTCACTTGTAAAATTATTTTTCAACTGATTTCTCAGTTGTGTGATTTCACAGTTGTGCCATTTTTTCATTTTTCATTTTTAAAAACTGATAAATTCATCTCTCAATTTTTCACAATCATTATGATAACTGAGACATGCATTTCACAGTTGTTCACACATGAATTTGAATATAATAACTGAGACATTCATTTATTTAACAGTTATTCATAATTGAATAAAAACTGATAAAATCACCTCTCATTTTTTCCAATTGATGACTCAATTTATCGGTTTAATTATATAATAAATGAGACATTCATTTCTCATTTATTCACATATGAATTTGAGTACAAAGAACTGGTACATTCATTTCTCAGTTATCAATTTTTCTCTGTTGTTAATATAATAATAAATGAGATATTCATTTCTCAGTTATTCACACACGAGTTTAATATAAGAACTAGTAAATTTATTTTTCAGTTGTTAACACATGAGCTGAGTGTAACAACTAAGAAATTCATCGCACAGTTTTTACAAAGGATACTCATTTTCAGAATTATGTGTTGTCAAATGCTCTTTAAACAATTGTGAAATAAATTTATCTCATTTTTTTTATTAAAAATGAGTAATTGTTCAATTGTGAAGAATTAATACTCCTAACCCGAAAAAAAATGTGAGATGTAGTGTCAAAATATAATAGTCTACTAATTGAACAAGTAAGAAGCTTGGCATAGTGGTTAGGTGTCTAAGCCAAGACCAAGAGGTCTTGGGATTAAACTCTTCCAAGAGCAAATAATTTTTATTTATAATATTTGGAGTTGAAGATGGTTGTGGTGGCAGTGGGTGAGGTCCGGCGGTTGGCCGGAGGCCCGGCGATGTCCAGCGGCGGTCGGTGGCTGCTCGCCGGTACCCTTCCAAGAGCAAATAATTTTTATTTATAATATTTGGAGTTGAAGATGGTTGTGGTGGCAGTGGGTGAGGTCCGGCGGTTGGCCGGAGGCCCGGCGATGTCCAGCGGCGGTCGGTGGCTGCTCGCCGGTGGTGGTACCGGCGGTCGGTGGCGGATGGTGGTGGTGGCCGGCGGCGGTCAGTTGCTGCTCACCGGTGGTGGTGGTGGCCGGCGGATGGTGGAGGTGGCCGGCGGCGGTCAGCGGTGGTGGTCAAATGTAAAGGTGGCAGTCAAAATGGTCAAAGGTTAGAGGTGTAAGAGGAATTTATTTGGGGTGTGGGTATTTTTGCCATTTAAAAGGTACAAGGGACTTATTGGTAAAATTGATTTGAACTTAAGGACCCTAAGGAAGAATTTGAAATGTTGTGTTTTTATTGGTAAATACCACATTCCCCCAGGGACTTATTGGTAAAAATCCCTTACAAATAATGCAATGTACAATTATTTTAGTGGACGTTGTCAATTTTAAACTAACACCCGTTAATTATTTTAGTCGACTTTTGTTGATCATAATACTCCCTCCGTCCCATTACAATGGGTACAGTTTGACTTTTTTGGTCAACTGAGTCAATCTTTGACCATCATTTTATGAATATCTAAATATTTTTATGAAATTCTAAAAATTGTTATTGTTTCACTATTAGAAATACTATCATTAACAATTTTTAGAATTGTCTAGAGATATCTAGATATTCATAAAATTATGGTCAAAGATTGACCTAATTGACCAAAAAAGTCAAAGTGTGCCCGTTGTTATGGAACGGAGGGAGTATGGTATAGCCTACAGCGCAACAGAAAAACCTATCTATGTTGAAAGCACAAAAATGACACTCCACGCAGAGATTTTAGCATCAATGCATAATGAGCTTCAAAATCAATCAAGTATTTACACAAAACACAGGCGTGTACAAGAGCATCTATGCTTGGTTTGGCACAAGACGTGAATCCATAGGTTTCACTCCTTTATATATAGTACACAAGATTTTAGGGGAAACTAGTTTTTCCCTAAATTATACTAAAAAATCATGTTTTTCAAACTGTTTCTAAATGTTAGCCAAATGCTTGCAAGTTTAGGGAGAAATTAGTTTCTCGCAAAACCTACTCTAGTCCAAGACTGAATCTGAATTCAAGGAAGATGATAAATAGAGTCGGGGGACATTGATATCATCTGCAGAAGACTCGAATTGGAGAAGGTTTCGTCAAGGGAGGGTCCCCTTGTAGATCTACTCCCACCACCACCATCAATACTACTAGTATCTTTTCTTATGTGTGCTAGCTCTCTCGCAACATCATTCATACGAAGCTTCCCCCCGCCCTGTCCAAACAGCAAGCACCTTGTTCCTAGGTCTGCCACTGCCTCTATTTGCTCTCGCCTCAAACTCGGCTGCTCGTGATAATACAGTAGTGGGTCCACCATTTCTTCTAACTTTCCACTCCTTATCTTGTGGAGAGCTACTGTCGGGAGGTCCCCCGATCTGCCCCCACCAATAATCTCCAAAAGCACCACTCCCATGCTGTAGACATCACTTGTAATAATGTCATCTTTTTTCAAGTCAACCTCATCGGACAAGTCGAATCCAGCAAGTTTGACTGAATAGTCCTCGTCTAAAAAAATACAACAAGATTGGACATCATTGTGGAAGATGGGAGGAATAATCTCGCACTGAAGAAAAGCAAGTACACTAGCTGTTTCAGAGGCGATATTCAGTCTCTTGTGCCATTCAAACCCAATCTTGTTTTCCCTGCTTTGACGCAGGTGTTGTTCTAGTGTTCCATTTGCTGGATACTCATAGACCACCAACCCAGAGTCAATGGAACATCCTAGTAGGCGAGCCATGTGACAGTGTGAAACTGTGTGTAGAAGTTCAACTCGTGAGATTAGGTCACTTTTGCTTGTGCAATGCACCTTTTGGACAGCTACATGCGTTCCATCCGCAAGGGTTCCGGTAAAAATTGTGCCTTTACTCATATCAGCAAGTTTTTGACTGTCTACGAATCCCTTGGTTGCTTCCTCTAGCTCCTGGTAGGTGAACAAATGGGCCCCCCTACAAGCATTCTGGTCATCAGAGTCGTCAAATGCATCTGACTTGCTATGCCCTTTTAACAGACAAAAGAGTGCAGTCAATGATGCAATGGAGAAAGCTGAAGCAAGAACTCCTGCATGGTAAAGGGATTCGTTAACTAAAGGCCACTGGCATGAATAGAGGGAGGGTGCATGACGTACCAGATAGAAGTACCAATCTTCTTGTACCATGTTTGTTCATGTCACAGTCCCTGCCGTATGCTTCCCTTCCGTTCTTTAAACAGGCTGCAAAAATGTCAACGTTTTTCAGTCGTAATTCCTAACACCTACTTGGGTATGTGCATTAGATATATGTTCAAGTAAGTGAAGCATTAGAAAAAGTCTCTGACATTTCAAGCAGCCAACTCCCTGAGCAAAACCATCGCCAACGAATCCCTCAAGACATTGGCACATCATCCCTGATGTCACATTGACAATACCAGCATTGGGATCACAGGCTCCTTGAATTAAATTGCTGGGGACAGCCCATTCCAGTTTGACCCCAAGCTTGGGGGAAACATTAATATTACCGGAAACAACGACCCAACTAGAAAATCCCCTGCAACCAAACTGGGAAAAGACAGACAAGGGATCTCCAATGTGCCAATTGCTGGGATCTGATAGCGAGTAACAGCAACCATGACTGCACATTCCAGTGATTTTTTCGCAATCTTGTGGCTTGCACACGGAAGAGTCATTACAATCATACAAGGAAAGGATATTGTCAGTGGATATGCTGTAGTAGTTGTGGTTTCCATTTCCATGCAAGTTGAATATTGACGATGATGATGTCAAATCACTGTACATATAATCAGGACGACACGAAGAAGAAGGAGACAGAGAAGTTGTGTTGGGGGGTAAATGGTCTATTAATAAGCCGGTTGCATAAGGAAAGAAGTGGACAACTTGGTATGTTTGGGAGGCAATGTTAAGGAAAAGAGAGGTTGAGTTGTTGGAGCAAGAGAGGAGGAACGCGTCTGAATTAAGTGACTGACAAGAAGGATTCAAATGAAAAGGGAATGGAATGGGGTCAAAGCTCCCACATCTTTCAGGAGGGCAATTCCTGTTTCTGCTGATTGTAAAAGGTGACTGCATGATGACGATGAAGGCGAGGAGGAGATGCCTCATCACCATTTTCTCACCTACGTACTACTGCACAAACTCTCTCAAGTATTAGCTAACTACTAATTTAGAGGGGGGAAAATAAAAAGGCTTTTCTTGGGAGAAAGAGATGAGAAGAAAATTGGTCTATGGAATGGGCTACATTCCAGTCCATGGGACTCTGGGTCATCCTGGGAGACTGCACATTTGCACATGTATAAAACTAACACGCAAGGGTCGATGAATGTTCTTCTCATTCTCATAATGAATGTCGAAAAATATTCAAATTTATACTTGATCAAAAGTAAATTTTAGCAAAAAAGAAAAAGATTGATATTGACTTTTTGAGACCGAGGGAGTACTGTTATAATAATCCTTCTGTGACTTAGAGACTGGGTTTGGTTTAAGAATCTCGGTGGAATGTATGTGTGGATGCATTGGAGTATAATACTCCCTCCGTCCTAAAATGATCTTCTCATTAGACTATTCAAACTTTTTAAGGATGTGAACACTTGCTTCACTAGTCATGTTTTGTTTACGCGCCTTTAAGCCTAAATTGTAGAAATGAGAAGAACTTTTTGGGACATTGAAAGATGACAAATGAGAATATCATTTTGGGACGGAGGGAGTAGTACTGTTAATTAGACTAATGAATTAGTTGCTTGTTTTCATGTGAGGCCACTCAGATCAGATGTAATCTTTTCTCCACATCTACCCAGTATATAGTAATAATAATATTCATATCTGTACAATATGCATTGGGGCATGTCGGCTTTTGGGTTGAAGCTCAATCTTATGGATCTCAATTGGCAATGTCAATGACAAATATTTTAGCTCAGCATATTCATAATCTTATTTTTTTTTTTTCCATTAACTTGAATGAGTTTTAAATAATAATTCATAATTTATTTAATTATTTTAGTGAAAATCTAAAACTTGTTATTAGTGAGGGCATAGAAACAATTGTAGAGAGAAAATGAGAAAAAAAGGCACTAGTGTTTTGTAATTTGGCATTTTGAAATGTTACAAAATTCACTTGGGGCTTTTGAGGAATTATGGTTCCCCTCCTTGCACTGGAAGTATTTAAGAAAACTACTAGATATGTCCGGTTCATGTGAACCGCCGATTCCCGGTTCACGGTTTACAATATGAATGAACTTTACAAAACCGCCTATACCCGGTTCACGGTTTATATTGTTCGTTTTTTTATTTTAATTGTTCATTATTTTTTAAATTTTAATGGAAAAATAGATGAAAGTTATAACGAAATTGATTGTGTTCACCTCATTCAAGGAAAATTAGTTGTTCCGTTAAAAATTAACGAAAAAAGTGGATGAAAGTAAAAAAAAAAAAAAAAAAAAAAAAAAAAAAAAAAATAGATGAAAGTTATAGGAAAAATGTAAAAATCTCACGGTTCACGATTTACAAAGTTCAAGATTTTGGCCGTTTTTCACTGTTCATAACTCCAGGTCAAGGGTCCAGTAAAGAGTTGAGCAGTAATAGAACCGTAGGAGACTGGAACCTGTTGGTTTTTCGGTACCAAATTAGCGAACCACACAAGTAATAATAATAATCATACTATTATTATTACTTAACTTATACTTACAATAGACAAGGTACAAATAGTTAATGCACACACTATAATGCACTCACCACACAAGAAGATTAAAATTCACACCAGGAGCCCACCTAGCACTCACACGGCTGGACTCTATCTCTTATGCTGGACACTTCCTTCCTGATTTTTCACAAGGGAAAAATACCACTTCATGCAACGTACCACACCTTAGCTTACACCAAAGGTAATGTACTTTCAAGTTACCACTTAAACCAATGTACTTTCAAGTTTTATTACAAATAATACATATCCATGGATGGAGTTAAAAATTTAACTGACCTGAATTAAAAATCTCACCAAATTCTAACCCCATTAAAGATTTAACTGCCCTAAACTAAAAGCCCTCATCTGTCCCCTCACTCCCGTTTCAAATTCATGGATTTCGGTCAATAAAGTAAAATAAATAAGGGGTTTCAAAATAATGGAATTCGATTATCATGTTTCAAATTTCTCTTCTTCAGATCTTTTCCATTTTTTGAAATTCCCCAAACTTCGCTGGATAACAATGGAGTTCCGACCAATTTGGAGAGGGTATTAGAGAGAAAAAGTCAGGTTTAGATTTTGAATTCGGGATGTTGATTCGAGATTTTGAATACGGGGTTTTGGATTTCAGGCTTCCAAGTTCAATTTGTTGCAAACCCAGTTCAATATGAGGCCTATTTTTTTTTCAATTTTGAGCCCTAACTTCGCCGGAAACAATGGAGTGCCGACACAAACATCTGAGCCCTAATTTCATCGAAATGGAATTTGGGCTTTGAATCATCTGAGAGGTTATGGTATCACCAACGAATCTGAGCAATGACGAAATCCCCAATTTCAGAATGGGTTCTTATCTCCCGTCGCCGATTTCATCCGCAATGATGAAGCTCCTCCAATGCATTCGTCTTCTTCTACCTCTTCTTCACAATACTCTGGTTGTGTTCTTTTCAGTGTAGAGGAATCCCTAAAATCTGACGATGGGGATTTGGGGGTCTTCAACTTGGAAGACCCATATTGTTCAATTGGGTGTCTAAATAATGTGGTTAGTGCTTTTTAACGGATGTTAGAGTATTTAACTGACAAAGATGCAATGTAGGAATTTTCGTTAAATTTTATAACGTCGTTAGGGTCTTCATAAACGCATTGCATTATATGTAACCAATTGATAAAGTACATAGGATTAAGATGTCTAAACGTAGTACATTGCATTTGGTGTAACCTAAGCTAAAGTACATTGCACCAAATGGTCATTCGCCCCTTTTCACAAAATGGTGAAATCCAATTCCCTATTTATACTTAGCCTAGGTAGGTGATGGATGGTTCACGCCATCTCTAGATTATTCCGCCCAAGTCGTCTCCAAGCCCAAATCCAGAAGCTTCGTTAATGGCGGTGGTTTTCCGGGTTCTTCAAGAGCTTTGCACATGGACCGGATCAATGGAGAGTCCTCCGGAAAGTTCCCGACGGGTGAGTCGGTGTTGATTTCAACAGAACCAGTCCAGTTACTCTCCTCCGCTCCCTCCCATCGTAACCCCTTTTCCCCCGCTACCCCTTTCGACTTTCCGTTACACATTTACCAGTCCAGTTAGTACCGAAAAGTTTGATTAAAATAATTAAATCTAAATTGTGGTTCAAAATTCATTGAATGAAAACTAGAGGGACTAGTTAGCATGAATGAGAGAGTTGCCTGAAATTTTTAGGCAAATTGCGATTGATCTTTGTTGAGAAAATTACCTCCTAGTCCCTGAGTAATATTAAATCTACATATTAGGACAAGCATATTTTTAATTTACCTCCTAGTCCTACAAAATATTTTATGTAACCACATAGTCCTTTAGTGTATTAACTACACCCATACCCTCTCTTTTCACACGCCCAGAGATATTTTTTTCTCTCCCCCCCCTCTCTCTCTCCCCTCTCTAACTCACCGGCGACTCCTCCCCTCCCCTCCTAACCCCGACGACATCTCCTTCTCCGGCGACCCCTCCCAACTCCGGCGACCCCGCCCCTCTCCCTCTCCACGTCTGCAACCGTTCCCCTCCTCTTTCTCTGGTCAGATCCGACCAAACGCCAGAGTGGTCGCCGGTTTTATTTATGAATCCGAGCAGATCTACCTTCTCTGTCGGCAGATCTCCCTCCGTCATCGTCTCCAGCGCCGGTTACCACTTTCACGATGTTCTTGCTGCAACTAATTCCGGCCACCCCAAGCCTCGCCTCGCCTCGCCTCGCCTCACCACCTCACCTCCCTTTCACCGTTCATCCCTTCCGCACCTCCGGCCAGTCACAGATCTAGCCGGACTCACGGAACGACGAACATTTCGTCTCAGTTTATATTCCGGCTCATACCGATCAAACCAGTCAAAACCGGCCTGAGAGATATAGATTCCGGCCGGGACAAAAAATACGAAAAAATTGTTACAGAAAGACCTTGGATTAGAAGGAGAAGAGAGAGACGGGTACGGTGGATGGAGTTAGTGTGATAGATGTTGGAGACAGATGGGTAAAGGAGGAGGAGACAGGGAGGGTGATGGTGGTGTTGATCTGAACGGTAGTGGAGAGATGGTCAGTAGAGGTGTTGAAAGATCGGAATTGTTGGTGAAGAAGACAACCTGTTTCTCTCTCTAGAAACCCAAAATGAGTAAATAGGGAAAGAGCTAGTGTTAATGAAGTGGGTAAGGGAAAACCATCTACAATACACAATGGTCAATAAACTTAAACGTTGGATATTATTGGTGCAGTACAGCTGTACTACCAATCTTTCTAATTTTTTTAAACCTCATACATTTTTTTTTTTAATTTTTAAAGGAAAAACCTCATACTGTTAGGAAACCAATACTATTTGTAAGAGAGTAGTGTACATTTTTTAATTTTAGATACTCCCTCCGGAATGGAGTAAGAGTCTCACCCCTCATTTACACGCTTATTAATAAATATTGGATGTGATGTAAATGTTGTGAGTGTAAAAGTAAAGTATAAGAGAGAATGAGTGGGAGAGAATATTGAATTGATTGGTGTTGTGAGTATAAAAGTAAAATAGAAGAGAGAATGAGTGGGGTGAATAGTAAAGATTCTTTGCTATATTAGGAATGTGACTCTTACTCTGAGACGGACCAAAAAAGAAAATGGGACTTTTACTCTGGGACGGAGGGAGTACAATAATACTCCCTCCGTCCCCATTTACATTACAAAAATGAGGTTTTGCACAAAAATTAAGAAAATGATTGTAAAGTTGATGTGTTGTGAGTGTAGATAGTTGAGTGGGAGAGAGAAAGTGGGGTAGAGAAAAGTAAGTGGATAGTTGTTGTGAGTATGACAAGTGGGTCCCACTATTTAAAAAGTAATAAAAACATTCCTTTTTGGGATTTTGTAAAGTAAATGGGGACACTCAAAATGGCAATTTTTGTAAGGTAAATAGGGACGGAGGGAGTACTAGTGAACCACATTCATCTCGTCTCCAACGAGCCATTTAGATTGAATTTTGTTTTAAGAAGAGATTGACATCTTTTTAACTCTATTAAAAAGAGACAAATGAGAACTTACTGATAAGTTCTCAATTGTTTGGTCGCCGGAGTTGGTAGTCGCCGGAGTTGATCGTGTTCTTAGTAGTTTAATTGAAAAATGAGAACTTACTGATAAGTTCTCATCTATTTGGTCGCCGGAGTTAGTCGCCGGAGTTGGTGGTTGCCGAAGTTGTTCGTATTCATCTCGTGTTCTTAGTAGTTTATTTGACAAATGAGAACTTACTGATAAGTTCTCAATTGTTTGATCGCCGGAGTTGGTAGTCGCCGGAGTTGATCGTGTTCTTAGTAGTTTAATTGACAAATGAGAACTTACTGATAAGTTCTCATCTATTTGGTCGCCGGAGTTAGTCGCCGGAGTTGGTGGTTGTCGGAGTTATTCGTATTCTTACTAGTTTAGTTGACAACTGAGAACTTACTGATAAGTTCTCAACTGTTTTGGTCGCCGGATTTGGTAGTCGCCGGAGTTGTTTATGTTCTTAGTAGTTTAGTTGACAACTGAGAACTTACTGATAAGTTCTCAGTTGTTTGGTCGCCGGAGTTGGTCGCGCGGAGTTGTTTGTGTTATTAGTAGTTTAGTTGACAACTGAGAACTTACTGATAAGTTCTCAATTGTTTGGTTGTTGGAAGGTCACTGAAACTAAAAAAAAAAAAAAAATTGCGCCGGAGTGGTCGCCGGAGTTGGTGACTGGAGAAGGTGGTGAGGGATATCATAAGGGGATAGTGGTTGGGGTGCAAGTAAAATGTTGAGAGGGTGTAGTTAGTAAAATGTTGAGGAAGATGTAAGCTAGGGACTATATGGTTAGTTAAAATATTCCTTGTCCTAAGAGGTAAATAAGATAATATTGAGGGACTATATGGTAAATGCCCCATCTTTGTTGTAGACCTGGGTAATTAGCTAAATCGGAAATGGCGTCGACTCCGAATGGATCTATCGCCGTCCCTGACGAAGACCAAAACGCCACCGCCGTCAAGTTCGGAACACCGGAGGCTGTAGAGCACCTCCAAAAACTCACCGATGCCACCGTCTTGAACCGCCTCCTTCACGAGTGTATTGCTTACCAACGAGCCCTAGATCTCGAACTTGAGAACATCCTCTCTCACCGTTCTGATCTCGACAAGCAGCTCACCGTCCTCCAGAAATCCGCCGACGTCCTCAACATCGTTAAGGCCGACTCCGACCATATGCTCTCCAACGTCCGCTCCACCTGCGACCTCGCCGATCAGGTCAGTGGCAAGGTCCGACCTCGCCCAATCACGCGTCAATGACACTCTCCTTCGCATTGATGCCATCGTTGAGCGTGGCAATTGCATTGACGGCGTCCAGAAAGCTCTTGATTCTGAAGATTTCGAGTCAGCCGCAGCCTACATTCAAACATTCCTCCAGATTGACGCCAAATACAAAGACTCCGGTTCAGATCAAAGGGATCAGCTCCTGGCTTCCAAAAGACAGCTGGAAGGAATCGTTCGCAAGAGATTAACGTCTGCCGCGGATCAGCGGGACCACCAGGCAGTCCTACGATTTGTCAGGTTGTATTCCCCTCTTGGGCTGGAGGAAGAAGGTTTGCAGGTCTTTGTCAGCTATCTAAAGAGGGTGATTTCAATGAGATCTAGAGTCGAATTCGAACAATTGGTGGAACTGATGGAGCAGAGTCATAACTCTCAGGTAAATTTTGTTGACTGTCTCACCAATTTATTCAAAGAGATAGCAAACGCAGTGGACTTAAATTATGAGATTTTGAAAAGTTTGTGTGGAGAGGATGGAATTTTATACGCTATCTGCGAGCTCCAGGAAGAGTGTGATTCTCGTGGTTCCTTGATTGTAAAGAAGTATATGGAATATCAGAAGTTATCGAAACTGACATCCGAGATCAATTCTTAAAAGAGTAATTTGCTTTCTGTTGGGGTTGAAGGACCTGACCCAAGAGAAATTGAAATGTATTTAGAGGAGATATTGTCACTGACTCATTTAGGTGAGGAGTACACGGAGTACATGATCTCAAAGATAACAAATTTGACTTCTATTGATCCTGAATTGGGTCCTCGAGCTACTAAAGCTTTTAGGAGTGGAAACTTCAGTAAAGTTGTTCAGGACATCACCAGTTACTATGTGATGTTGGAGGGATTCTTCATGGTGGAAAATGTGAGGAAGGCTATTAGCATAGATGAGCATGTGTTGGACAGCCTCACCACATCCATGGTGGATGATGTGTTCTATGTTCTGCAGAGTTGCTGTCGTAGGTCTATTTCCACTTCAAACATTAACTCTGTCATAGCAGTTCTGAGCAGTGCTGTGAGTTTGCTGAGCAGCGAGTATAATGAAGCATTGCAGCAGAAAATTAGGGAGCCAAACCTTGGTGGAAAGTTATTCTTGGGTGGTGTTGGGGTGCCAAAGACCGGGACTGAGGTCGCTACTGCCTTGAATAACATGGATGTAAGTAGCGAGTATGCCCTGAAACTGCGCCACGAGATTGAAGAGCAATGTTTGGAGGTGAGTACCAAAATATATTTTTTCTGATAAAAATAAAATTGTTAGCTTTTGTAAAAATAAATCAGCTGCTTGCTTGCTTTCTTTTGATGGGAATCCCTTTGACACTTGCACCATGTTGTTTGCTGTTGAGTAAGCTTAATAAGCTGCAAGAAATTTGTTTCTACGAAGGCCAATCGACTTTTTTAACCACTGTACTTTGATTTAGCTTCGCTTTTAACCATCGTTGTATTTTTTTAGCAGGTTTAACCTCTCTACTTAAGTTACGCACTCAATCTTCTAATCGACCCTAACTTCATCCAAAATCGTTAGCAAAATCTAACGAAAACTAACAGAATTTAACGAGTGTCCAGCTTGTACCCTTGTTTCTCCCGTTTCTCCTCTTTCATCCTCCTTAACGTCCACTCTGTTTGCTTTGCCTTCCTCCGCAGCACCACCTCCCACGCCATTCCCACCCCCGACAACCCCGCCACCGATTGTTTAGTCAAGAAAACCCTCAGATTCTTCGTTAACGGCATAGTCGCCAAACCCCTTCAATATTTCCTTCTGTTTCTCGCACCAAAGCCCATCCCCTATTCGCCGTATTTTTTGTATGCAATTTATATTTTGTTCGCTCTTTGCAATTTGTTCTTCCTTCATCTCCCAACAATCATAACCCTAACGATGATTCTGTCTACAAGTGGGCCGCCAAATTGAGTCCCACCATCGACCCCTTCGTCATTCTCACTACTTCCTCTATTAGGGTTGGAATTGAATTCGATTTTGATGAACAAGAACAAGTAGACCCAGTTTGGCTTGACGAATTGATGAAGAGCAGAGCCCACTTGGCGTTGGGCTGTTTGCACAATGCAATTGACTGGCGTTTGTGTGGTCCTAATTTTTGGATTTAACGGTATTGGGGATTTAGTGCGTAATTTTGGGTCCAAAATCGTTAAATCCCGGTAGTTGCGTTAGATTTTTCTAACGATTTTGGATGAAGTTAGAGTCAATTAGAAGATTGAGTGCGTAACTTAAGTAGAGAGGTTAAACCTGCTAATAAAAAACAACGATGGTTAAAAGCGAAGCTAAACCAAAGTACAGTGGTTAAAAAAGTCGATTGGCCTTCTACGAATAAATGATTCTCTGTGCTTATCCGTTAAAAAAAAAAAAAAAGAAGCTTCGCGTAAAGAGATGACTGTAAGACAATTATATTGAATGTGTTATAAGAATGAGTTAAAGCTGTCACCATTACACAAGCCTTGTTGGGCTGAAGAAGCATTAACTTGTGCATTGTTACAGATATACTTAACATCAACAATTTTCGAATATTATCTCCTTTTCTTTTCCTCTCCCCCCCCCCCCCCCCCACCCCATGTGTGGTAAACTCAAAACATGTCTCTTTTTTATGTCTTACCTCTCCCATCCATCTTGCCTTTTATGTAAAGTTTCACCACACGATTTTGTATAATACAAGTCACAGCTGATCAAAATGGTTGAACACACAACTTGACTTTTGAATGTAAACTTCTTACTTTGTGGTGGTTTTTAAGTTAGGGACCATGATTCAAAAAAAAAAAAACTAGGATATATTCATCTGGAATGTAGCTATCAAGTTGAGAAGTTGTGGAAGTATTCTTTGAAGATTTCAGCTTATCCCTTTTGAGAACACAAGCTACCTATTTTTATAAATAAATGGCCTAACTCTGTTTTAGTCCATCGTACTTTCAGGCGTGTTTCACTTTTACCATTGTGCTATGCTAATTTTTTTTTCCATAAAAAACTATTGCACCCCAAATTTGACTTTCATTTTACACCCCAACATTAACGACATTACATTGAGAAACCAAATTTGACTTTCATTTTAGACCAGGGCATTAATTGACATGGTTAATATCAGGGTCTAAAATGAAAGTCATTTTTTGGGGTACATTGTTTTTTATGGAAAACAATTGTACAATGGTGAAAATGAAACACGCTTGAAACTACAATGGACTAAAACGAAGTTAGGCGTAAATAAATCATAAATAAAATTTGAACTGGATCAGTCTCCTGTTTTGAATCATAGGGGGTAAATGAGTCTTAAATAGTACAACAGATCTTCCAGGAAATTATAAGACTTCTGTCTGTTGTGATAAAAATTTGCTTGTCGAACCAGACTTTGTCATAGTTCTGCAATTTTTAGTTTTTTAACACTGCCAGCACCTTGTCAAGCCGCACTATTTATATCTCATCAAATCGGGTAGTATAAAATTGTCTTTGATGGAGTAGGAAACTTGATGTTCTTGTATCAGGGGTCAATTTCATCAAGATCAATAGGCGATTTGGATACACAACTAAATACAACTCTGAGTGGCATTTTTGCTTGAATATCCTAATAGAACTTTGATTTCAAGCAATTACAGTAACATCATTCTCTGTCACTATATATTGATTACTATAGCTTGAGTACCTAAATGAAATATGTCCTAAAATATGACAATATTCATTAAAGATCGAAGATAATTTTGTATCCACATACTCCAATTTAGACTTGAAGTATGTTATGCCTTAATTAGCCTCCTGGAGCTGCTCTAGCATCTAGTGGTCCTCATACATCTTTTGATAGGGTGACTCTGGTTAGATATACCTAATAAGTGGATTGTTGAAATGGAGCATCCTGGATATTTCTTGTAGCATTGCTGATGTAGTTGAGTTGTCTTTTCTTAAGAAACCATAGAAGAGGTTTGCTCATGATTTTTTAGGGTTAAGTACAAATAAGGGTCTAATTTTTTGGTACACTAGCAGAAAAGGGCCTAATGTTTCACATTTGACGAATAAGGGAGGTCCTACGAGGTCCCCACTACTCATAGGACCTCCCTTATGCTAGCAAAAAGGGGGTTTTCTAACGGAAATGTTTGAAAATCCAGTTAAATCGTTGTTGATTTATGTTTTGGGCATTTTAGCCATTTTGATGTGCTGCTTCTAGTTTGCTACCAACACCAAACAACTCATTCACACTCTCTATGGCACCAATTGAACCCTGAACTGCAATCGAGGCCTTGGATTGTGGAAGAAGAGAGAAAAGAAAAAGAGAAAAGATTGCCCTTCCTATTTCTGAAGGGAGAGGCAGAGCTGGGTGGGAGTTGGGGTGGAAACATGGAAGGAAGAAGGGGGAAAAGAGAGGAAGGTCATAGATTCCCCGGGGTAGGAGGCGATGGCAAAGAGGGAGGTGAGTGGGGTGGGGTGGGAGGAAAGAGGGATATAGTGTCGATTGGGAATGGGGGGGAGATGGAGTGAGGATAGGAGAGGGAATGGGGCAGATGGAATGAGGATAGGAGAGGGAATATGGATATAGTTATATACAGGGAAGGTAAAATACAGGGAACCAAGTAAATTACCCAAATACCCCTTTATATACTTAATTTGATTTTTTTGATTTCAATCGTTCCCTCTCCCCTCTTTCCAGTCTATCTCTCCTAAACGACATCTCTACCGACGACGAAGAAGACGAGCCGCGCACCACCACCACACGACGACAATGGCGAGAGTAAAAATTCCCAAGGTTCCTGCCGGCGCCGCCGCCTCTACCGCCACTGCCATCGCCGCCGCCGGAGCTTCATCTAGCACCGTTCCTGTAAAAAAGGTAATGTAAATTAAAATGTTATTTTAACCTAATTTTACACTCACCAAATTCCCAATGTATAATTTTTGTTTGATTATATCAAATTGATTCAATCATATTTGTATGAACTGAGGGTTTAATGGCTTCTGAACTCAATCGAGTATTTTATCGTGTTGTTCAACACGAGACACATCTCGTGTGGGACAACACGAGATGTGTCTCGTGTTGGACAACACGAGATGTGTCTCGTGTTGAACAACACGAGATGTGTCTCAGTGTTGTAAAAAGCTAATAAATTGTTTGTTATTTTTTTTTTTTTTTGTAGCCACGCGAACGTATGACCGCGTCTAATAGAAAGAGGAAGGCTGCAACGCATCTGCAGAGAAAAGAAATGCGAAGCAAGAGAAGGCAGGAGGAGGCGGTAGCATCTGATGATGTTGAGGAGGAGGAGGAGGAGGAGGAGGAGGGAGGGGATAGTGAGGAGGAGGACGAGGGGGATAGTGAGGATGGGGAGGAGGACGAGGGGGATAGTGATGATGGGGAGGAGGAGGGGGATAGTGAGGATGGGGAGGAGGAGGAGAGGGATAGTGAGGATGGCGAGCAGGAGGGGAGGGGCAGGATGAGGATGAGGTGGAGGATGAGGATGAGGAGGAGGAGCAGGAGGAGGAGATAGATAGATGTTAGACCTTTGAGGCATGGGAGGAGGCGGGGGGTCCGAATGTGGCTAGAGGGCAGGGACGGAGGAGGAGGCAGGATGCGGGTGAGGAGGAGCCACCATCATGGCAGATTCAGAGTGACCCAGGTGGCGGCCCAGAGGTTGTTACTCTTATATACGGGTTTGGTGATCACAGAGCCCGAGAGATCTGGAGGGACGCCACTAGTGAGTCAGTTGTGACTTTCCATACGAGACTGCAGCATCTGCACAAGTAAGATAATCATTAATGTGAAACTATTAAAATATTGAAGTTATTTTGCACACACTCTAAAAATTCCATTCATCCCATGCTTTTCTCGAACTCGAGTATTGATTATATTTTTTGTTTGTAATAAACAGGTTCAAGCGTGGTGATCTGGATGATACTGATAGAGCCTGGCTGACCCACGTTGATGCATCGGGCCTCCAGCAGCTGCACGATGCCACCATTCAGAGGCCTAACTTCGCGTTGATGACGGCATTTTTGGAACGGTGGTCTCCTGAGACTAACTCGTTCCACATGCCTTGGGGGAGATGACCATTACGTTACATGACGTCTCTCATATCCTGGGTATGTTGTTATATATAGATTTCAAGACTATATGAACTATCTGCATTCATCTCATGTACTAAAATGCGTTATTTCATCTTCAATTTACAGGTATAAGCTGTGTAGGTGCATATGTTCGGTATCCGGACCCAGTGCCTGACGTATCCGGCATCAGTAGACACCTTCATTTGAGCGGCACTGGGTACTTATTAAAGGATGTCCGGCGTATCTTTTCTACCCGTATAGGTGGCGTGACAGATTTGCAGCGTGCTTCTGCATATATCCTGCACCTCTTGGGTTCCACGATGTTCGTGGACAAGAGTCAGGATAAGGTGCCCGCAGCATACCTTCCCCTATGCATGGATCTTGCGAGACTCCCCACTCTCTCCTGGGGATCAGCTACGTTGGCATATTTATACCGAGAGTTGGGGAAGGCGTCCAGATCCGGATGCAAGCAGATGGGTGGTTGTGCGACATTGCTAGAGGTACATCTTACTCTATTCACTTTCTGTTTACTTTGTCGACTCCCCCCCATGTAATTACATGTTGCATTTGATTAATATTTAATACTTTTTTACATACATCTCAGGGCTGGATATACGAGTACTTTCCAGATTTCCGGCGAGTTTCTGACCCTCACTGGCAGCAGGGGCAGCCGAGAGCCCGTAGATGGTCTCGTACTGATACAGCTGGGAGGGCATTAGACCATCTAGTGCAGTATCGCCGCACTCTTGACAGGATGCATGTTGAGAGGGTGAGTTATTCATATTAAAACTGTTTCAAATTGTTACACTCCCTCCGTTATTATGTACACTTTACCTAACAAAGTCTACTAACAGGTTCTTTGGACTCCTTATGGTACCGAAGCGGACGCGATTCTGCCGGTTTCATACTTCTCAGGGGTTATACGATTTTGTGACATCACTGAGGCGTACATGCCTGAGCGTGTTAGTAGGCAGTTCGGGCACCAGCAGAGGATCCCTGGACAACCCCGCCTGGTTCCCACGATATGCATTTTGGCAAAGGGTCAGAAGGGGTACCAGAAGGACTACGGTGACCACGATTATGTTTGGGACGCGTGGGTGGAGCACGGTATGGAGGAGTTCAGGCCCGTTCGCCGCTGGGGGCCACTAGTGACCACATCTTCTCTCGTGACTGATGATTATATGGAGTGGTTTCTGGCTAGGAGTCATGTTCGGATATCTAATCCGATACACGATCCCCCCGTTGACATTCCACCTCCCCCACCGCCCCCACTTGATGTTCCACCGCAGTCTGGGGTTCCAGAGGCACGAGCTATCATACTTCCATATTTGACGGATGCCAGGGTCCCCGAGGACGTCAGAGCTGATCTTACACGAGCCCACGAGATTTTAGGAGGTTTTATTTAGGAGAGTTACTGATTATGGAGTTTTGTATTACTGATTATTATGGATTTTTGTATTACTTAGATTTATTTGGATTATGTATTACTGATTAGTTTTATTTATATTCCTTAAAACCCTAAAAAATGTTAAAAATTTGTAACTCAATTTCCATTTGGATTTTGAGGAAAGTCATACTAATGAACAACACTTTAAATGTCATTTAGAATGTAGAAAAAAATAAAAAAAAAATAAAATAGGTAGCTGTATACCATTTTCACAACATCGGGTCATATTCCTTAAAACCCTAAAAAATGGCACAAATGGCACAAATTTCTAACTCAATTTCCATTTGGATTTTGAGGAAAGTCATACTAATGAACAACACTTTAAATGTCATTTAGAATGTAGAAAAAAATAAAAAAAAATTAAATAGGTATCCGTATACCATTTTCACAACATCGGGTCATATTCCTTAAAACCCTAAAAAATGGCACAAATGGCACAAATTTCTAACTCAATTTCCATTTGGATTTTGAGGAAAGTCATACTAATGAACAACACTTTAAATGTCATTTAGAATGTAGAAAAAAAAAAAAAAAAACTAGGTAGCTGTATACCATTTTCACAACATCTGGTTTAGGGTTTAGGGATTAGTGTTTAGGGTCTAGACATCTCGTGTATAAACACACGAGATGTCTCGTTACATCTCGTGTAATAACACACGAGATGTAACGAGACATCTCGTGTTATAGTACACGAGACGATTAAATTACATTTAAACCCTTCAAACGACGACCTGCATTATATTTAACGTGAAAACCCTACTGAAACACACCCATTCTGAACAGAAACCCCCATTATTATTCAAGAAATCAATCTCTAAGTTCATAGCATGGATTCCTCACAAATATCTCCCCAACATTCTCCAAGTTCCAATGATCATAGCATGAATTCCTCACAAAATCCCTCAACAAGTTCTTATGAGCGTATTGACCTTGATATGATAGAATTTGTGCATGATGAAGAAGAAGGAATCTCACCAAATTCTCCTCCACATCAACATTCTCCAAGTTTCAATGATCCAAGCTTCTATGAAGTAAGTTCTTAATGTTTTGTTTTGTTTTGTATTGTGATCAAAATCAAAATTAAAATCCCATCTTGATTAATAATCCCATCTTGAACTAAAATCCAATCTTTAATTAAAAATCCAATCTTGACCTACACATGAGGTTTAGTTATACAATCTTCAAATACACATGAGAAAATTGGATATTTAGAACTGATGGTAACTTACATCTCGTGTAATCACACACGAGATGAATGTCGTGTAGGTATACACGACATTAATCTCGTGTAATCACACACGAGATGAATGTCGTGTAGGTATACACGAAATATACTTGATGTTTGAAACTGATTGTGCTGTGATTTGCAGGGTCCATTTCCGGATATCAGTGATGAATTCACGACATCAGAATTATTTCCAGATAGGGATGCACTTCTTGCACATGTACGAGAAATCGCGAGGCGTCGAAATATACACCTTATTATAGACTACTCGAAGAGGAGAAGTGGAAATAAACTAGCTTATGCGATGATAATATGTCATTTTGGTGGACATCACAGGCCCGGAAGATCAAAGAACATTAGGAAGAGTAGTAGCAAGAAGAAAGAGTGCACTTTTAAACTACATGCCAAAAAAAGGAGGGATGATGGGTTATGGGGATATGTTGTAAGGAACGGTGTACATAATCATTGCTTTCCTTTGTATCCAAAGGTTTTCCTCTCGGGAAATTGACACGTGGAGAATATGACGTTGTGTGTAGCGCAAGTGAATGTTCATTGCGTCCAAATGACATAGTAGCAATGTTAAAGATGTACGATGAGAAGAACGTGAGCACTCCGATGCACGTCCGCAATGCCATCACAAAATATAGAGAAGAAGAACGAAAAGGGAGGACCCCGCTACAACAATTCCTTAAGTTACTCGACGATCATGAATATATATACTACACGAGGGACGACGCTGAGAGTGGCATGATCAGCGACATATTCTTCTCTCACCCATTAGCAATGAAGATGCTAAACTGTTTTCCATATGTTGTACAAGGTGACTGAACTTACAACACCAACTGCTATGGACTGTACTTCTTGCAGTTTGTAGGATTTACTTCCACCGGGCATAATTTCAGAATAGCGTATGCGTTCCTCAAGTATCAGAGTGCGGATGATTACATATGGGCATTGGATCATTTGCACAGTCTGCTTACACCTCCCCGGTTGCCAACAGTTTTTGTCACTGATCGTGAATTGGGTTTCATCAGCGCTCTCCGTACAGTTTTTCCGCCTTTCATTATCCCATTTATTGGAGGCATCACAGATGTGGCATCTGATGGACATTGTGGCTATAGAGCCGTAGCATCACAGATATACGGAGATGATGAGATGTGGGCTCGAGTGCGCAAAGAATGTTACAATGAGGTGCATGCTCGCCAAGACCTTTATCGAAGAGTTCTGACTTGGATAGTGTTGGGTATGCTTACTTCTTAACCCTCCTATTCTTGTTAGAATTAATTGATACCATCACCTATTAATATTTTATGGACTTTAGGACCCTATGTAAGAAGTTTTATAACTTCAATTTTTAGCTTAGTCCATTTTATAGTATAGGCTTAGAACACAGGACTTGAAGCGAAAAGGAATGAAGATCCAAGTGTCAGTGGTTACTGCGCAGGACTTCGCTGCGCAGGACACCACTGCGTAGGTATATCCTGCGCAGCATTCTTCCTCAGTTCAATTCATTCAGATCACCTAACTTGGAAAACGCTTTGAAGATGTACGCTTTTAAGAGTGTTAAGGTGTGCAGAAACAACACAACAAGCACACTTAGCAGATCCAACGGTGGAGACGCGCTCAAGAGATATATTTCAAATGAAGACACTGTCAACCTTCTAGAAGAAGCTTTTTGAATTTGGTCTTCATGCTCAGTCTCCAACGGCTCTATATACCTGCGCACCAATCATATCGTGCCAGCTCATCGTCCTTGCTCAGAGCTCCAACGGCTATATTCAAGCTCTCAACTATAAATAGCCAGCTCATCTTCATTTCCAAGTTGCTAGAGTTTGTGCTTTATAATATCCTTGAAGTTCTGAAGATTGCTGCTTACTATTCACAGATTCAAGATCAACCTTCAAACCTTCAAACTCCTGCCCAGATCCTAAGCCTTAAATCACCAGAATTCTTCGTGCTCTTCATCTCATAGATTCATAGAGCCCAGAATTTCTGAACACACACACACCTCTTGAAGCTTTGATCATTTAGATCTTTCTTCTTGAGATACACCGGTTTAGTCTAGGATTTGTTCTTCATAGATTATAGATCTTTGAGATAGTTGTGTTTCATTGTTGTATCTTGTAACTCTCTCATATAATAAGATCTCTGTTAGGTTTATTCCGCAAGTGCACGGGTGTATGTAGTATAGATAGTGCAAGAGCGAGTCGATCCCACGAGGACAACTTTACTTATAAAATGTTTTTTTGCTTAAAATAAGAAAATAAAGAAAAGATAATGATTGGGGGTTATAAAATTGTTTGTCACTAAACTAGAAATGAAATTGCAACTACTATAACTTAGACAAAAAACTCTTATATTTTAAGGAATCCTCGGGATTGGAACATCAACAACATATATTCATCAACTATCCATGCTCTATTTAGATTAAAGTTTCATTTTTAAAACAAGGATGGTATGCTTGGCCTACACTACTTCTCACGATCAAGCAAGTAGCGTTTGTATTCTCATACTAATTATGCCCTATCTCTCGATGGCCCATAATTAGTAAGAATCCATTAAGTTTTCTTTATGAAAATCAGCATACTTTCCATTCAAGGAGCATCCCTAAGCCATTACACTACTCTCGTGAGTAATGAACTTAGTTCTGACTATATGGATCCGCTAATCAAGGTTCTCCGATCAGTACTTCCCTTGATTAACTAAGATTCATACAAATCATGGACGTCATCATGGTTGTAGGCGTTAAAGTTTGATATAGTAGAATTGTTTAAGATGAAGAGAAGAATTTCAGAGCATGACTACTTAATAAACATAAATGTTATTGAGTTTCCAACCCCAAGAAAATGGGGGATTACTCACAAGCCATATAAATAACAGTAAGAATAAGATAAAGAAGAAAAGATAGAAGAAGAGATACTTATTCTGAATTGAAATGAAGATAAAAGACTTGAAAAGAACCTCTGAATATTATTGATAAAGAACTCAGAATATTGCTCAAGAAAGTTGAATATCTTTCACAAATTCTGAGAATTTATTGATGTTTTGAGAGGTCTTCATTTGAAAAGGCACCTTTTGCTGATTCATCAGGGGGTGCTCGGCCGAGTCAAGGAAAAGCACTCGGCCAAGCAAGCTTTTTTCCGAACCTACTGTTTTTCTGTCTTTTATGCTCGGCCGAGTCAAGGGTACTGCTCGGCCGAGCAGACCTTGCTTTGACTGGACTTTTGACTTTTAATGGACTAGCTTATTTCCTTCTTTTCCAAGCGTTCTTCCTTCACAAAGATGATGCCTTATCTCCCTTTTTCCTCAAGAATGTACTAAAAACCTGTTTGCATCATAGAAACATTCTCCAAGTGCATTATATTAAATAAAGAGTAGAAAATAAGTAATTTAAGTGGAATAAAAGCTAATAAACTATATTTTTCTTAAATGACTATAAAATAGTCATTTATCAAACTCCCCCACACTAGAATCTTGCTTGTCCTCGAGCAAGTTAAATGTTCAAAAAAGAGAGGAGTGAAAATGACACTAGTAGAAAAACAAGAAAGGTCTTCAATGCTCCCTCAGAATATTGTTATATAATATTACCTTTATAAAATTTCTTCCTTTCAAGTTTTTCATCTCAAGAGATTTTTAAAGAAGAAGGTAGGATGATATTGAAGTGCAAATAGAAAAGTTTGAATGTTAATATAACATGAATAAATACCATTGAATAAGAGCATATAGAGATAACCAAATGAATTTGTGGGCATAAGTATGAATTAAGAATTATATTCACTCTTTTAGAGTGCTTTGTGAATAAATTTTTCATGCTTGAATATACATTTCTTAAACTATGATCTTTATTCTTTAACAAAGATGTCCATATGTCGTTATGCATTTTGAATCACGAAAATTGATGAAAGGCGGAGGATGATAGTGGAATAAGGTTCGAGATTTGATTAATTAGACGTGGCAATTGAGTTTGTTGCTTCTAATTGTCACACTCTATAATGATATATTCATTTAGATATTTGAATGGACAATCAAAGAAGAATATATTGATTAATTAGCCTCTTAAAAGTGGGAATGGAAAGATGGATTAAAGTGAAAATTTTTGTGATTCATAGCATAACAAGGATGAAAAACCTTTGAAAAAGAGTAGAAATGAAAGTTTTTGAGATGCATATACAAAAATGTTTTAAAAGTTTCACAAGTATGTGTATCCAACTTAATGCCCACAAACTCATTAATAATGTAATGCTTCTATTCAATAGGATTTAAAAGTTCATATTAATTTTGAAAATTTTCCATTTATAATCCAATACAATCCTCTGTTGTTATTATCAAATTTCTAAGAAGTAAAAGTTGAAGGAAAAAGTTTTACTTAGCAAATGATAATAAAGATAACATTCTCATCAACGGGAGCATTGGCTAAATATTTTTTTTTTTTTTTTTTTTTTTTTTTTTTAAAAAAAAACATAAAAAGAAAAAGAAATTTAGAAAAAAAGAAATTAAAAAAAAGATAGA